>CM057453.1:699822500-700040000 GCA_016271365.2 Neoceratodus forsteri
GTTTAAACATTCTCCAGTTTATGTCAGAGTTATTTCTCTTGTACTGTCCATAAGCGTTATTCTTTTTTTATTAGTTCATAAATACCCTTATGCAGCCATATAGGTTTTCTGCCCCTTTTGTTATATTTTTTTATATGTTTAACATGCTGAGCCATAGTTGTGTGTATAGTATTTTTAATGTATTCCCAGCTCTCATTAATCATGTTATTATTCAACATGTGATACCAGTCAATATTTGATAACTTTTTTATTTATTTCATTAATATTGGCTGTATTATAAAGATACATTTCTGTACATCCCTTGATTCCATAGGCAGATATGTCAAAATGAAACTGATCTGAAGCATGGTTGCTATTTCCTATATGGGCAATAGTATCTCATTTAGCAATATGTACATCTTCACTAGTTAGGACTAGGTCTAATATATTGCTTAGTCTAGTAGGTGTGGATACATGTTGAGTAAGATTATTTTCAATACAGAATTCTAAAAATTCTCTACTAGGTTTTGTTCTTCCTGCAATATTTAACCAGTCAATATCAGCAAAATTGAAGTCACCAGTTAATATTAAGTCCCCTAGTTCCATAGCATGCAGAATTTCATTCATTATTCCATATTGTATGTCTATAGAAGAGTCTGGAGGTGTGTAGCATAAACCTAGAATTGTCATTATTTGACCCATTTTTTAATTGTAACCAAACTATCTCCATTTTACTGCTAGGTGTTTATAGTTTTGTGGTTATATCTGTATATATTAGATCTTTAGCTAAGTAAACTGTTATACCTCCTTCTTTTTTATGCTTTCTGTCTAACCTGATCATAGAATATCCAATAATGTCTTTACCCTAGTCATCCTTGCCATCCAGCCAGGTTTCTGTTAGTAAGGCAATATCGATTTTGGTCTTATATATTATTCCCTGAAATTCAGTAAACTTGTTTTGCAGGCGTCTAACATTGCTTAGTAAGCATTTTATTGTGAATTTATTTTTAGTCTTTATATAGTTGGGTAGAGGCTTATGTGGTATTTTCACCCCTTCCCCCTTCATAGTCAGTTTAAATGTACTGATTCCATTTTTTTCCCTAATTAAGTTCCCCAACATTTTTACACAGTTTTTATTTAGATGTAGCCCATCAGGACTGTACAAATGACTACTTCCATAAAACAAGTCCCAAGAATCTAAAAATTCAGTATTTTCTGTTAAACACCAATTTTTCATCCTTGTGTTATTCCTTTTGAATGTTTTTTTTTTCATAGGTTGCCCTAGGTACTGGAGGGAGACAAGAGACAATGGCCACTGCCTCTTGTTGTTTTACTAATTGTGCAGTCTCAATTAATTTGTGGCAGATGTCTTTTTCATGATCAACTCCCTCATCATTGGCGCCTGCATGTATTGTCACCACTTATTTTATTCCGGTGAAGTAGTTCACCACTTTTGGAATTTGTTTCTGAATATCAGTGATTTTTGTGCTGGGTAACATAAAACCATCCTATTTTGTTTTTCACCTTGGCAAATAGTGGTAGCACACTTCCTAATTATTGAGTCACCCATGACTATCATATGCACCTGATCTGGTTCACCTGCTTGGCTTACTTCAGAGTTGGAATAATTTTCCAATAGGTTAAACTATTGGAAATAGTTATGTCCTGTGCATATAATGCTCTTCACCCCTTTCTAAACCCTTTACCAGAGGTTACAGATTACCATTCATTATTCTTCTCATTGCCAGTAGCTTTTTTTAAATATGAAACATAGCTGAAGTACTGGTTTGCTCATTGTCCACAACAGTATCATCTCTAGATCACTTTTTTGGGGCTGAGTGAACTGTACAGTGTTGGTGTATAGTTTGTACAAGAGAGTTAGTTAAGTGGGTGTCACCTGTGCCTGCTTCCTGTTCAATGTTTCCTTTAGATTATATATTTCCAACTAGCATTTTGCAGTTTATAGTGGATTATGTCCATTTATATGCATTTATCACATTCTATGGGAGAGTTCATTTGATTTGTGTTTACTGCATGCGTTGCAGCCATTATATTTCATCAACAACCCATCCAAACATAATTTGTTTATTCTTTCACATACAGCATCCATGTTGTTAGACAATTTAATACAGCACTGCCTTATGAAGAACTCAATTTTGCTGCCCTTCTACCATCCAGACTTGCCGTCTGTGTGAGTCTCAGCACTCAAGCTGTGCACTCCCAGTTCAGCTCGCTCTGCTCACCAGCCAGTGATTTTAAATGCCTCTGTATGCCCCAGAAGTGGATTGGGCATTCATGGAGACACAGTAAGACTAGAACATTTTTAAAAGTGTTTAAATGTGGGAGAACCTCTCATCTGAGGCTCTAGCACCTTTCTAAAAGATAAAAGAAATTAACTGAAATGTGTACATCATAACATTATTTATTTGCAATGTGTAGTTTAGCATGCATTATTAGATTTGTTTGAGAAACTAATATTTGGCCTGATGGTGGTTCCAAGTAACATCTCATTAGGCTGATTTGCAGAGTTTCTTTTGAAATTGTGTTTAAAAGCTGAATATAATTGATGCTGTTTTTTTAACTATATTTAAAAAGTGCCACTAAACCAGCTTACTGACAGGTAGTGATACTTGAAGTTTGGGTAGGGGGCTAATTGACCATGAAGGATTGTATTCTACTGGTTTTGCATGATACCCGATTAATTCTGTTGGAAAACATACAACAAATGTTCCTCTTTACAAAATTGACTTTTTAAGTTACTTTTCAGTTAAGAATGTTAACATATGAGGTTTGGTATGTTAATAGAGAAGTGAAATTTTACTTTACATGTGAATTTAGAGTGATGCCAGGGAATTCACACTTTGCTATTCTAGATCTAGTATTGACTAACAGGGAAAGGATAACAGATCTCCAGGTAGAAGGTCACCTGGGGGCCAGTGACCATCACATGGTATGGTTCAGTTTGGCCACTACAACTAAATCATCCCATTCCAAGGCAAAAATGTGGGACTTCAGAGGGGCTGACTTTGATAAGATGGCCAACAGAGTTAAGCTAGCCCTGGGAAAACATAAATACAGGTGAGGGGGTACAGGCAAAGTGGGCAAGCATTAAGGATGCAATACTTGAAGCAACATCCTATTGTGTTAGAGAGAAAAGGAAGTGCAAAAGAAGGAGGAAACTACTTTGGTTCTCAAAAACAGTAGCAGAAAGGTCAGAGCCAAAAGGCTGGCCTTCAGGAAATGTAAGGGAACATAGCAGGGTGAAGATAGGGAGGCATACTAAACTTCCCTAAGGGAAGCGGGAAAGGCAGTAAGGCAGGCAAAGTTCCAAACTGAGGAAACACTAGCACAGACAGTAAAAGAAGATAACAAGACTTTCCATAGATACATTAGTTAAATGAGAAAGTCCAGAGGGGGTATTGCTAAGATCAAAGGAGATAAGGGGGGTTTGTGTGGAGGAGGACCATGTAAAAGCATCTATCCTAAATAGATACTTTTGCTCAGTATTTACTGAAGAGAAGGTAGGACAGAGCCCACAACTCAATACATGGACACAGGGGGGAGGGAGGTGAGCACTAGTCCCTTCACAAAATAAAGGGTCCTACAAGAGCTTGATAAGCTCATGGTGGACAAGGAAATGGGAACTGATGGCATACATTCCAGGGTACTAAAGGAGCTAAGGGTGGAACTAGCAGAGCCATTATCAGAACTGTTTAGTGAGTCTCTGAGCACAGGAGAGGTTCCAGAAGACTGGAGAAAGGCTCATGTGATCCAGCTCCACAAGAGTGGTAGCAGGGAGGAGGCAGGGAACTACAGACCAGTCAGTCTTACCTCAGTAGTGGGCAAGATTATGGAGGCAATCCTTAAGGAAAGGATAGTGCAACATCTGGAATCCATAGGAGCACAGGATCCAAGACAGCATGGGTTTACAAAAGGAAGGTCCTGTCAAACTAATCTCAGAAATTTCTTTGACTGGGTAACCAGAGTGGTGGACCAAGGGGGAGCAGTTGATACCACCTACCTTGACTTCAGCAAAGCTTTTAATACTGTTGCATGTAGAAGATTGATTAATAAGCTGGGTAGGCTCAGGTGGGTCAGAAGTTTATCAACTGGGTGGCAAACTGGTTAACAGGCAGAAAACAGAGAGCGGTGGTAAACTTTATACAGTCAGAACAGATACAAGTCACAAGTGGGGTACCTCAGGGATCAGTCCTGGGGCCAGTACTCTTCAATATCTTCATCAGTGACATTGCAGATGGACTGGAGGGTAAGGTTTATCTGTTTGCAGATGACACCAAGATCTTCAACAGAGCAGATGATCCAGACAGGATGGGCAGAATGAGAAGAGATCTAGATAAACTAGCAAAATGGTCAGAAGAGTGGCAACTGGGGTTTAATGCAAAGAAGTGCAAGATCATGCACATAGGGAAGAGAAACCCTGAAGCCACCTATAGGCTGGGAGGGGAGCTGCTGGCAGTTACAAGGGAAGAAAGAGACTTGGGCATCATCATCACTGATGACCTGAAATCTTCCAAGCAGACCACTAAAGCAGTAGGTAAGGCTAGGGGTATGTTAGGGTGTATTAGTAGGGGTATCACAAGTTGGAAGAGGGAGGTAATAATCCCTCTTTACAAGACACTGGTTAGGCCCCATCTGGAGTACTGCATGCAGTACTGGAGGCCACACATTCACAAGGACATTAAGCAAATTGAAGCAATCCAGAGAAGGGCAACCAAAATGGTGCAGGAACTGCATCAGAAAACATATGAGGCCAGATTAATGGAGCTCAATATGTATACCCTAGAGCAAAGGAGGGAGAAGTGATATGATAGAAACATTCAAACACCTTAACGGCATTAACAAGGTGAAAGAGTCTAACATTTTTCAATATAAGAAAAATAGCAGCACAAGAGGACACAGCATTAGATTAGAGAGAGGCAGATTATGGCATAATATGAGGAAGTTCTTTTTCACAGAAAGGGTGGTTGATGCATGGAACGGCCTACCTCAGGAAGTGGTAGAAATGAATACATGCAGGGCTTCAAACAGGCATGGGATAGGCATAAGGGAGCAATTCAGATGAGTATGAATAGATAGGCCATTGACAGAGCAAAGGTCGATGGCACATTTGTAAGGTTGAATAAGAAATGGGCAGACTGGATGTGCCTTATGGTCCTTATCTGCTGTCAACGTCTATGTTTCTGTGTTTGTGAATTTCTGGACCAGTTCTCCTGTCCCATTTCTTATTTTAAAAAAGCTCCAAAGGATTTAAACTCCTTCCCCCACCTACTGTGCCATAGGTTCTCTCCCACTTCTACCTCTCATATAGTTTTAATAATGAATCTTTCTTCTCCTTTCCTTGCTAGCACCATCCTCCCTTCTCCTTCCCATCTCGGTGACTTTATATAAATTTTCCCTTCCCTAACTGCATGCTAAAATATACTCCATTTGCCACTCCCCACCTGACTAGACCACAATGTTTAACTTATCTCCCCTCACTTAACCCCCCTTTGGCCCCCACTATACACTTCCACCCAGCACCCCTAAAGATCCACTTCTGCTTGACCTGTAAAAGAAGAAAACCCTCCCCCTGTACAGAACATCACTCTATTTGGTGTCCATATCAGTAAGTGCATGAACTAATGGTGACATTTTTTTTATGGTAAACATTTTTGCTGAAACTACACCTAGGCATAGGGCAGGTTGTCAGAGGAGGATGCAAATGGGGATATGAGGAGGATTTATTATAAACAAACTATCTGGGAAGTAGAAAAGGGTGGGAACTTATACCACAGATTGTGGGGGAGGCAATTTAAGTCTTTTGTAGTATCAAAGACTGCTGGATAGCTACAAGTCATGTAGTTTTCACCAGAGGAGTGCCTACTGCACTTCATTTGGAAAGAACTATGCAAATTGTCAAATTCACTAATTCATATACAGCAGATTCCTTCTGCAAAGTTAGGCACTTTCCTGGGTGAAACCTACACAAACTGGGAGTGGGCATACCAAAGTTAGATGAAATTGGCAAAGCTCTTTAGAAAGCAATTTGCCCTAACTTTGTCCACCTCTAGATATTAGTTTTGGGGGGTGTGGAGTATCTTGAGGCAATTAGTTTCCTACAGTACCTGACTTGAATGTTCCAATAACTATATCATGGCCTCATGGCAGGTTGTTGGAAGTTAAATATAATAATAATAATGGTATAATTATGCAAAATCAGATGGCTTGATTTCAGGAATGTTCATTCAACCATTTTATTATAGATAATGGGGTTTACTTTACCTTTATTTATGAAGAAAATGACTATAAAAGTGGCAGAGTCTAATTTGTTGTGTGATACATATTTCCACCACAATCGGTCCTTAATTACAACCACATTTTTAACTGACTAAACTTTATTAACATTTAGAAATATGCATAGATATATTTAATATGGGATTTTATGCAGTCTGGGTTATTTCTTGAGACAGTGTGCTTTCAAATTGCAACAATTTTAATCAGCTAAATGTCTGGAAACATTACTATGCCTAGTCACATAAGGCAATTTGAATATTGAAAAAAACTTGCTTGATCAATTCAAATTCTGTTTTCTTCTCAAAGCATTCTTGGGAAATCATAAAGAAATGAAAATAAATGGTATAATGCTCTTTTGAAAGATAGCGTGTGGCATTTGTGTTCCTCATCTTCAATGATATAGCACTATGCTGCTTTTGTTTCATATTTTCTTTTGTCATCTTTGGTTAAAAACTGATGTAATTGTTCCTCATACTGCAGTGTGGCAACATATAGAATAGTGGATGGTTGACTATCCACAACAAGGCTGTGTTTCCATCGAGGGAGTTGATGATGTCATAGAGACCTCGAGAGCGAAGCTCAAGAGGTCTCCATGGCATCATCAACTCCCGAGATGGAAACACTGACTTAGTTGTGGATAGACAACTATTCACTATTTTTTATATAGTATATGGTTTCCCCCAAAATGGAGACAAGGTTCATACCTTGCGTTGACACTCCTGCACTGGTCCTCGCTTGAGTCCCCCAAGATACTAGTCCTGCTCACTGCAGTTATGCTGTTCCGATCATGTCCCCCAATAAAGCTGTAGGGTACTAATCACTGCGGTCCCACTCTACTTTCGCCGTAACTGTGCCAGAGATTAAAAAAAATGAACAAAAAAATTGCAAATTGAGAGTTTGGATACACGGAGCTGATTATGGCAGTCCATGTCCAAACTGTCTGCTCACCCGACCGTTCGCTAACTGAATGCACTATTTTAGAATGTATTTTTTTAAACACTGCCTGTTTCCACCAATCAGGTAAGAGCTCAAGGTGCAGAAGTTGTTGTACTATCGATGTGATGTCAGGACGATAGTACTACAACTTTTTTGACCTTTGAACTGTCCTACAACAGGATTTGGAAAACCATCGTTTTCCATCCACAATAAACCCTAACCATATACTATATTATTTTTTGTTTGTTTAATGTGTTACTCTCATGTGTTGTTCACTAACTGTATCTTAGGTACACAACTAATTGTTCACAATGCTCCTTACTCCAGTACCCATTACTAATTCTTGTGTCTTATTCACCCCAGTGTCTACACATTCTCATTGTACAGTGCAGTGCAGGTTTTCCGAACTTCAGGGCCCAATTTCCTTGCACTACTTTGGTACACTCCAGGAAGAGCTAGATCCACCCCATGGAGAGATATTCCATGAACCTAGTAGATAATGATGGCAATTGGTAAACCATAACATGGGCAGCCAGTGGGAGATATGAATCCCAATTTGACATGCCTGCCAACCTGCCTGTTTTGACTGGGTACCAGGGGTTTAGCCTGAAGTTTCTGTTTTGTACACAGTCTCCAACAGTTGCACACCCCGAATTAAAAAATGTACATATCCTCTCAAAATGGTACCCCCTTCCAAACAAGTCAGGATTGTTGTCAGATGATTCCTCTAATCTCTAAAGAGGTTATACGTGTATCTGTCTCCTAAACAATGTCTCCTAAACAACAGAAGTTTAAACAGAGACACTCCTCAGTGACCTAATACTACAGATTAGAATGCAAATGTTAACAGAAAGGCATATGGTTTGTGACAGGCACTCAACAAAACTGTACTCAAATGTGTACAGTGAGTATGCCTGCCCACACCCTTGCTGGGTACACCTGCAATGTTCATTTGGATGAGAGATGTCTAGCAATGTGTGGTCCCTGTGTAGCCAACTACACCATTGTTATCCTAATACAGGGATCATCTGAATAATTGGACAGCTACTGTATACCCACCTACCCTTTGCATAGAACATCCTGATGGACATTCAAAGTTATATCTGCTATGACTTTGAAAAAAAATAAATATGAACTTTATTTATTTGTTTGTTGAATTTTGTTGACCTCGATAGCGCACTGGGCCTAGAAGTCCCTTTTTCAGGGGCAACTGTGGGAGAGGGGACACAGATGGTAAGCAATTGAAATTGAACCAGATTAAGTTGTTGGTGGCATTTTTAGTGAATGGGAGAAATTTGGCCAGGACACTTGGGAAATTCCCCTACTCTGTAGATGGGTGGTGCTGTCCATCTGTCTGCAGAGATGTAGGACCTTAGTAGACTCTGAGAGACTGACGGGGATGGTTGTGCTGAAGGAGATCAAGCAGAACCCTTAGAGCAGAATGTAGAGGTTTTAGCTGAGAATATAGACCAATCTCCAGGTGGACAAATAGAGCAAAACGCTGCACCTTTAAATTCATCTAGTAAGGAAGCCTGTACTGAAGATGAGGAGGAGCATCTAAAACAGGATTTAGAAGAGAAAAAACAACAATTGCTGTCCTTAATTTTGGTGGCAGAAAGAGAAATTGAAATAAGTAGAACAAAGTTGGATGAAGAAAAAAGAAGCATAAACAAACAGGGGTAAGTCCCTTGCAAGGCAAGCATAAAAGAATGCCTATAGATTTACCTACTCATTCGGTAAATACAGAAATTTCTTCTATCCAGTCTACAAACACAGAATTAATAGAAAATGACTTGGTTGTTGATTCAAAAGATTGGACACCTGAGATGGCTTTGCAAAGGGAGGGATGGATTTTGAGAGGGGAGAAATGGATTCCAGATCCTATGGTTCCTCTACCAGGTTCCCCAACCACCAGGTTTTCCCTTTCACAAGATGTGAGGACACCTGAATGAAATTTAGAAACAGGAGCTTTACACCCACCCACAGTACCTATGCAGGATGGTTCAGAGATTTTAGCACAAAGGACAGAAGGGACCTAACGAAACCAACATTTAAAAATAAATGAAGTAGGTAACTTTAATGGTGAATCCCAAGACTTACAAACCAATGAGACTGATCAAATGGTAAGAAATGATGATTTACTGGAAGTATTAGAGGTTCAAGATACAAGGGAGTGGCCTACAAGTAAAACGCCAGCCTCTCCACATAAGGATTTTTGTAGGCCTGGTTCTTATGCACGCCTTTTTCAAAAATCACCTGAAGCAGCTAAAAGAAGGTATTTAGTATGTCTTCGATAAAAAGGTCAGGTTCAAATCCCTCCTGACAGACTGTGGGTAGGAAAAACACTAATTAAGGATTCTTTGGGGTTTCAACCTACAGAAATATATGCATTTATACATGCTCCTGGGGACAGAATGTATGCTATAAGCTTTTGTTCAATGATGTTTCAGGACAGATTTTGTAAACTGTATTATGAGGTGAAAAATCAAGAACACTGGGCTGAATCTGTAGCAATACCTATCACGAAACCCACGATTAAAACTGTGAGTGCTATTCCGAAATGAAGGGGTAGATGTCTCCAATATTATATACTGGTTGGAAAAAAGGTGCACGACTTTTGACCATCCTATGCCTATCGTGGATTAAAATTGATTCTGGACTGGGGGGTAGCATATCTGTGTACAATTAAAACAAACAGGGACAGGGATTCAACATTTACCAAGTTCCTTTTTTGGGGGGGAGGGATAGGGATATACTATTTTACATAGGGCAGTCCAAGAGCTGTTATAAGTGTGGATTCTTAAATCATTTGAATAACGATTGTGATAGTATAAAATGTTTTCAATGTGGGGTTTTAGGACATGCAGTATCACAGTGTACAGCTTCACCAGTGTGTAATTTGTGTGGGGGTGATGACAATGCTTTTCAAAATTGTCCATGGGCAGCTCATAATTCAGATGAGGTATCTGATCATGATGTAATTTTAACTAAAGCAAGACATCAGAGAGGGCAAAATACATGGTCAGATGACCCCCTTTTCAGCCAAGACAAAGGCATAGAGGTCAGAGGGGTCTCAGTCAACAGAATGGGTGAAAAGAATCTAGAAAGGATTTGTCAGTTAACCAGACTCCTTTCTCCTCTAAAACATGGATTAGAATGCCTGAGGCTTCAGTAGAAGGAATAGAGACCCCATATGTTACCCCTTTAGGTTCACCAAAATGGACAGTAGTACAGACTACTACAAATTCTGAAGACCAAAATATTCCTATAAATGAGGGTTTTAAAAGGAGAGTAAATTCTGGTATACAGATTGCTATATCAAGTACAGTACATTCAGCTGAGATGGAGACAAGCCTAGATTTGTCCAGTACAGATCCTACTTTATCCCCTTCCACTTTCAAATTGGTTTGCACTGTTCTCCACTTGGGGAGATCAGGTTGATGTAGAACAGCTGATGGAAGAAAGTGAAGTAACTGAGTTACAAACATGCAAAACAATTGAATAAAAAAAATCATCATTAGATGGGTCCCAGAAGAGAATAACAAGATCAAGTACAAAAAGTATTAACCCTCCCCCCGGGTTATTAAATCTGAAAGTAGCTAGTATAAATGTTAATAGTATTAAAACTTCTGTTAAATGTTTGACAACATTTGGGATTTTGCAGCAGTTAGATATTGATGTTTTTTTCTACAAGACACAAGATTAATTACACAGATAGAAATAGCACAGGTGACAAATGATTGGAAATGGGGTGTTTCATGTTGGTCACCAGGGACTGAGACAAGTAGTGGAGTAGGTTTCTGCGTCCGCTCATTAGAAATCTCAGTATTATGATTAGTGGATATTGACCCAGGTCAGGCATTTATGCTAGAAGTGACGATAGATACATCAGTTTATCATTTGTTGAATATTTATGGCCCTCAAACAAAGGCACTAAGGATTGCATCATTGAAGTTGGTTCAACCCTATCTATATACAAGTAGACAGATTTTCTGGGGAGGAGATTTCAATATAAATTTAAAACAAGATACAGGAGGTAAACAGTATTGTGACAATAATTTTTTGAAGCAAGAGTTGGTTTTAGCTGGTTTAAAAGATGCATTTGAGAGTGATAAAAGAGCAAGGATACCCACTTACCATAGGAGTTTTTTATCCTCAAAAAGAGATTTGCTTTTTGTGAAAAATATGTTACCGATAGCTGCAACTTTTAATATACCAAATGGAAACTTCTGATCATAATTTAATAGGAATGCATATAACAATTCCTACAAAAAGAGAAGCAGGTCGCGTATTGTGTATAATTAATGTAGCTCTTTTGATTGATACAAAAATAACTGAAACCTTTAAAACATTAGTTTTGGATAAAGCTACTACTTTGATTTTATATGACAACATAGAACAGTGGTGGGAAGATTTGAAAGCCCTAATTAGAAGCTATTTTGAGCATATCAGAAAATCAAAGGTAGGGTCATCTTATAAGGAATATTTGATATAAAGAGAGAAATTAGGAGAATTACTGACAAAGCAAAGTGTGGAGAAGTCAGATTTAACAGAGGATATTGCTGAAATTAAATACATTATGAGGAACTATCAATATGACCATTTTAGCTCCCTGCAAAGAGAACAGACTTATGGGACTCAAGATAAAACAGAAAGTATCAATCCATTTGATAGTTGTTCACAAAGAAGGAAAAGAAAACAAATGTTGGGTCTTTCTTCTCAAAATGAGACACTGGTAAAGGATAATGAGGGAATATTAGGAGTAATAGGATGTCATGTTAGTAGTAGAGTATTAAGTCTGTACTTGATTTTGTTAAGCTGCAGCCCTCTGAAAATGAGCTCCTCCTCCTCGGGGATTTCAACATAAACTGGCTCACCTCTGACACTGGCTCTTACAAAGATGACATCCTAGCAGCAAACCTGACTCAGAAGGTAACCTCCCCCAACCGGAAAAATTACAAAACTGGTACAAGCACCCTTATTGACTGGGTTCTCACAAATCACCCTGACCGGATAAAAAACATTAAAGTCCTCCCTGACTCCCTCAGTGACCACTCCCCAGTGTCCTGTACCTGGTCTAATAAATTTCTCAAGCCACCCCAAAGTTATAACAAGCAGAGTATTGCCTTATGGGAATCTTATCAAGTTGAAAACCCATCTCCTACAACAGGACTGGACGCCAATCCTTGAATCAACTGATATTAATACCGCACTAGAATACTTCATTAAATCTTTCAACTCTGCATCGACTTATCGCCCCAGTAAAAAATGTAAAATCAAAGCACTATCAAATCCATGGATTACTGCCAAACTACTTGCCGAGCTCAAGGTCGGACCACCTCTGGGCAGTTGCCAGAAACACAGGCTCACCTCATGATACCCTAAAATACAAGCAGGCACGAAATAGATGTACCTCACAAATTAGGCAAATGAAGGCGCCTATTTCAAAAATGCCCTTGAATCCACCTGGGGTGATGGAAGAGCTTTTGGGACAACATCCGAAACATAATGGGTAAACAATCAAAATCATCACCTACCATTATGAAAGTTGATGGATCCACCACTCTTGACCCAAAGTCTATTGCAGATCGTTTAATAAGACATTCACAAGACCTTAGTAGGTCCTCCCCCAGATTTCTTCTTGGACTTACCTGTGCTTAGCCTAGTATCACAAAACACCCTCGTGACAAACCACAATTTTACTTCAAGAAAATCAAAGTGCATGAAGCACACAAGTTCATAAGAAAGGCCTGCTCCAAATCCAGAACAAGTAGTGACACGCTAGATCTAAAAATCCTGTCTTTCACCCTGGGTGAAGTAATTCATCCCCCTGCAAAAATTCTTAATCTGTCACTTTGCCAAAGTCAATTTCCCAACAAATGGAAATCTGCCATAGTTACGCCAGTGCACAAAGGGGGGGACAAAACCTCAACAGGAAACTATCGACCAATATCAATACTCCCTCCCCTCTCCAAAGCACTTGAACGAATAGTGGCAGACCAACTCTCTGATTACCTGGACAAATACAATCTACTCTGTAATCAACAGCACAGCTTTAGGAAAGGACATAGTACAACAACAGTCTTACTTGATTTCTCTGGAGAAGTCCACTCAGCCCTGGACAAAGGTGCCAAACAGGTGCAGTCTTTATCGATCTTACAAAGCTTTAGACACAGTCCATCATGGCCTACTTACCTCCCTACTTTCTAGCCTAGGCCTGGCGAAGGTCCTTGTGCTTGGGTAAAAGTTACCTGTCCAATCGGTCACAGGCTGTAAAATCTCTAATGAACTCTTCAACTTCAAACCAGTTCTCTCGGTGTACCACAAGGATCAATTCTTGGACCGCTCCTCTTTAGCCTGTTCCTTAACTCCTCCCAGATATCTGCCAGAGAAAATAATCTTATACGCTGATGATGCTGTAATTCTCTTCCCTCAAGGATCCAAACTCCCTAATAAAAAGCCTGCAACTTTCTCTAGTGTTGAAAGGTGGTTCATGGATAGTAAACTTGTGCTAAACCACAATAAAACAAAAGCCATGCTCCTCTCAATCACCAAAACAAAAATAGGCATACCCACTCACCATACAAACCTCTGCGGGAATTACACTGGACCAAGTAAATACTTTCAAATACCTTGGCATCACTTTTGACCAAGGGCTCACCTTTGCAACCCACATTGACAACACTGCGAAAACAGTGAACCAGCGCCTTGGAATACTATTCCGTAACCGTCAATTTCTAAATCAAGCGGCATTGAGAATAGCTATACAGAGTTCCATAATCTCAATCATTGACTATGGCCTTATTATTTATGGCTCAGCTACCTCCACTGCTCTAAGGTGTATCTCAATCACTCTAAATAAGGCCTGCCGGCTCCTCACGGGGGCTCAAAGACTGACTCACATGTGTGATCTGTACTATGAATCAGGCTGGTTGAACCTATCAAATCATCTTATTTATCTCACCTGCACAATGGCAAAAAATCTATCTTGGGACTGACTCCATTATGTATTCAAAACCTACTCCGACTGAATCCTGGCTCACGACCTCCACCAGATCTGAACACCAACCTTTCCTGGTTCCGAGATGCCGGACTGCACAGGGACAAAGATCTTCGCATACAGGGCCCCGACATGGTTCAATGTGCTTAGTCCACCTACTCTATACTCAACCTCGCTTGAAGCTTTCAAATCCATGCTCTATGCCCACCTCACCACCACTAGCAACTGTGATTACGCTAGATAAAGACTACTACTCCTCATGTCCATCCTCACATCTGAGGCCTCTTCCTCCCTGACTAGTGAACCCTCTGGTACTTCTACTACTTCCTGTCTCCCACCCAAACTCACTCCCCTTTTTCCTGTCCCTCTCACTTACTCTCCCTCTCACCACCTTTCCCTCCTCTCTAGCCTCCTTTGCGCCCTAATGATCACCCTCTCCTGGAAGTTTCTTTAACCTCGAAATTGTCTACTCGCTTTAACCTGTTATAGCTTGTTTTTCTATGAAACTTAAAAACGTTACTGCCTTAAACTGCTAATAGCAATTTTATGATGTAACTTTCCTGTCTGGTTTTACCTGTAATGTGTATCGTGCTTTGTTAAATGTTCTTTGTGACATGGAACCTTTGTAAAAGAGCCCTGGCTCAAAGGTATTAATTCCTAGACTAATAAACTAAACTAAACTAAACTAAACATTTGAAAATCCAGTAGACAATAGCCCTTTTTCAGCTAAACTTTTAAAAGCAACAGCACCTCCTATATTAACTGAGCAGTTAGGTAACCTTATGATTTTCCCTTTCACAGAACTAGAAATTAGTACAGTTATACAAGGACTACGGAAAGGGGTATCCCCAGTTTCAGATGGTTTACCAGGGGAAATCTATAAACTTTTGTGGAGTATTATTCCGTATGAGTTTTTGTTGGTGTATTATTTTATTTAAAACAATTATTTTCCAACTTCCATGTATGAGGGACTAATGACTTTTTATATAGAAATCAGGGGATAATACAACTATAAATAATTGTGTCCTATTACACAGCTCAATACAGACTAAGTTTTTTGAGAAATTATTGGGCAACATGTTGTCACGAGAAATGGGGGAATTAATAAGCCCACAGCAATATTGTTCAGTACCAAAGAGATGGATTACAGAAGCAATAATCATTAGAGAAGTGGTAGAGGCAAAGTTAGGAGGGACCCAAAAGGGGTTTTTGGTGAGTTTAGGCCAGGCGAAAGCCTTCGATAAGGTTTCACATCATTTTCTATGGAATTGTTTAGCTACGTATGGTATTCCAAATAAATTCATAGGTTGGATTAAATTATGTTATGATTTAGCATATGTGATCCCTTATGAAAATGGGAATTATGGTGCACGATATCTAGTAAGAAGGGGGGATACATCAAGGTTGTCCCCTAAGCCCCTTTTTATATGTTTTTGTAATTGATCCATTAATCAGAATAATACAACAATCTCCAAATATTTATGCAATAGATGGAGGTATTTCCCAAAATAATAAGATTATAGCTTATGCTGATGATTTGTATTTGATTTTGAAAGATACAGGTTCTTTTAAATTAGTAAATAAAGTTATACAAACTGTAGGGAAGATTGCAGGGGCTAGTTTAAATATAAATAAAAAAATGTATTGATTTAAGAGGTTTTCAGGGTAACACAAAAGTGTTAGGTGATTGTCAGGTAGAAAATGTCCCAATAAAGGCACTAGGCATGTATTTTGGAGGACAGGAAATGGCATTGTACAATTGGAAAAAAGCCCTTATAAAGGGGAATGAATTAGTAGGGAGATGGAATTGCTGGAAGGTTTCTAAGAAAAAAAGTGTTTTTCTAATCAAAACCTATTTAGTACCAATTTGTCTTTATATAAGTGCAATATTTTTGATTCCAAAAAAGTTAGAAGTAGCCTTAATGAGATGTTTTTTCTCCTGCTTTTGGGGAAGCAGATTAAACCCTATAAAGAGAGATTATTTATATAAGGTTTTAAAAATAGGGGGGTTAATAGGATACAGCCCTTATTATTTTATTTTACAAGCTATCTTTATTCAAATTTACTCCCATTAATGAAAGGTACGGTATGGGGATGGGGTGATAGAGGGTTAACATTACTGCAGGGAATAATGCAAGAATGGAAAGAAAATACATTTCTACATAAAAATAAAAGAAAACCTCAATTAATTAAGAAATGGAAACAAGTGTTTGATGAAATGAAAAAATGGAGTATTGATTATAACATGGTATTACGCTGTACTAGGAAACAATTGAGGTGCAATATGGAGAACATCCCTTTATGAGATTTTTTATAAAAGATCAAGATTTGATTGCACAATATATTACAGATGAGAGACTACCGGAACAAATGCGGAAAACAGTTTGGTTGGGGGTACATTCAAGCATTAATGTAAAAAATAATCAAAAACACAAAGTGGTACAAGAAAGATATTGTCCCAGAGAAGGATGTGGATTGGAATTAGAAACAAGTCATTTGTATTATGGATGTCCATTTATAATCCATTTTTGGGACATAGTAAAAAACAGATGGAAGCATAATATAGCAATACCTCTGAATGAAAATTTATTGTTTTATGGAATTGTTCCTAGTACAGCACATCAGTATGATATTAGTACTTTGCGAGTGGTATGTGCATATTTGCTATATTGGATATGAATTTGTTGATGCTATTTAGCGTTACAGCAAACATTTATTTCTGAACAGGAATTATTTTACATTATAAATATGGAATTAAGTCAATGGAAAAAAGAATCGTATTACTTAGATTTTGATACTTGGAAAAAAATGGGATACGTTTGATTTTCTTTATTTATGTACAAGACATAGATAAAGTTAGAATTATTAGAGTAAATCGGATAATATTCATAAGAATAAGGAGGAGGTGACAGATTAAAAGGTTATTTATTTAAATTTTTGTATATTATATGGAATATGATCTTGAAATGTTAGTATGCTGAAATTATTTTTTTGGTGTTTGTTTCTGTTTATTATGAATTTGTATGCAGTACTACTTTTCAGTTTTTCTTTCTTTTATTGAAAAAAAAATATTTTCCCCTACTCTTATAGTGGAGTGGGGAGGGGAAGAGTAGTTTATGTGGTTATATATATTAAAATGTTTACAGTATGTATAGAGGTTTTATATGAATTTATACTTATTTAAGTTTGATTTTTTTCTTTCAACGAATTTGAATGTTTTACACTGATCTGTATATATTTTGTTATGATTTAATAAAAAATCCTCCTACTCTTTTTTGATAAGTGCCATGGGATCTTTAGCATCCACCTGAACTACCACCAATCCAGGCAGATGGGACCTCAGTTTAATGTGTCATCTGAAAGATGGCACCTCAAAAGTGCAGCACCCCCTCATGCTACACTACAGTGTCAGTATGGAAATATTAACCCAAGTGCCATATGTGGGAACTGAATCCACAGCCCTCTGATCTCCCGGCCTCAGAGGCGAGTGTGCTACCTACTGAGCCATTGACATTGTTTGATGAAACAGGTTTAAAAAAAATCTACATTTATTTGAGACTGCAAAAAATTTTATCCCACAAAAATATTCTGTTGAGGATTTTTTATTTTACCCACCAATAGCCATTAAACACTGTTTTGAGATTGCCTTATGTAAGGTAGTTAAAGAAACAGTTTAATGTAGATGAGAAAAGAGATATGAAAAATTAAGAAAAGTAAAATAAATACAGGTTGGGTGGATAGCAGGGAAAAGATGAAGAAATAGTGTATAAAGCTCAGCAAGATAAATGGAGAAGATTAACCAAGAAGGCCAAGAAAGAGTCATAGTTATAAATAGCAAGAGATAACAGAAACACTTTACTGAAATTCTATTGATGTATGAGAAGTACAGAGTGGGGGGACAGCAGTCCAGATAAGAGTAGGGATCACCAAACCAAGTAGAGAAATGGGCAGACTAGGTGGACTGTTTGGTCCTTATCTGCCATCATATTCCATGTTTCAATGTGAGTAAAGAAGGGCTTTGCAAGGGTGTATGATTTACAGGGGTGTATAGTCACTGAAGAGTTTGCATGGAGAAACAGTTTCAAACTGTAGAGGAGTTAATCCTCTACTTTGCAATTAATTCTGCAAAGTAATACAAGAAAGAAGGGAATAAAGGAAAAAGAGAATATACAAAGTCACAGATGTTGAAAATATAGCTATCTAGTCACAAAAATGAAAACTGTGTATTAGGGTGTTTGGTTCAGGGGAATAAATTCTGAACTGCTGAAGGTCATGGTCTGTCAGTTGAATGGGACTCCTGCACAAGTACTGGTTAAACCAATTCTTTCTTGTCATGCAGAAGGCCATGCAGCAGCAACAAAACAGTCCCTGCTGAGATTTAAGTACATCAATGTTTTTTTAAGCAATAAACAACTATGGGGAAATATACATTTACCTGTATGAATACAGGGGCCCAGATATTCAGACTGCACCAGACTGTGGCGCAAGCCTGGGCACAGTGCAATTTGGCTGTGCAGGGGCGTTGACTGGGCGATATTCAATGGAACTGTGCTATGGCACAGCATCGTTGAATATTGCACTCTGGACACCCGCAGTGCACATGGTGCAGTGGCACTACACCAGCGCATGTGGCCAGAGTGGAGCAGTTGGATGAGGTAGCGCAAGTTCCGTTGTGCTATGCGCAACAACCATGATATTCTAAAGTTCACATGCAAATGGAGTCATAATGTATGCAAAGCACAAAAGGGGCCATTTGCATCTCATTATGGCCCCATTTTCATGCAGGTGCGCTGATCCCCAGCGACTTGCATCTGGCGCCCTGCCAGGCAGCAGCCGTTGGAGACTGACACCCCCTGCATAGTGCGGCAATGTGCCCCACAGCCCAATCGCGGGCTTCAGTAAACATAACTCACGTCCTATATCCCTGGTGGTCCAGTGGACCGCTGTTAACCTGATCACTGGCATTAGTAAAAATAAAATCATGTCCAATATCCCTGGTGGTCCAGTGGACCACTCAAAGCCCGATCACGGGCATTTTGTATTGAAAAACATAAGTCCAATATCCCTGGTGGTCTAGTGGTACCCCCTCCCCACCTGCCCACTGAGCTCACCCCCCGCTCCCCGGTCAGCGGCGGAAGCAGCACCACCCTGCCTGCTGCCCGCCACCTGCCGACCGACACCGTGGGTAGGGCTGTCACCCATTGGTCCACAGCTTGAGCCAATGGGCATGCAGCTTCGTATTGTTGGTTATTATCCAGAAATGTGAATGGATCCATTCTGCTATCTGAATGTGTAGTATGGTACAGGCTGCACACCCATTGGCTCATGCTGTGGACCAATGGGTGTACAGCCCTACCTACAGTGTCAGTCGGCAGGCAGCATGGTGGCAGCCAGGTAGGATGCTGACACCTGCCGCTGACCGGGGGGGAGCGGAGCAGTGGAGCTCAGTGGCTGGGAGGGGAAGGGGGTACCGCAGGACCACCAGAGATATTGGACTTAAGTATTTCAATAAAAATGCCCGTGATCAGGCTGCAAGCAGTCCACTGGACCACCAGGGATATTGGACATGATTTTATTTTTACTAATGCCCACGATCAGGCTGACAGTGGTCCACTAGACCACCAGGGAGATAGGACATTGTTTTATTTTTACTAATGCCCGTGATCGGGCTGACAGCGGTACACTGGACCACCAGGGAGATAGGATGTTATTGCATTAAATGGATGCCCATGATCGAGCATGGGGGACGCACCACGTCGGAGGTGCTGCCGAAGCTCAGGTGGTCACCCACAGGTGGTGTCTGCCATGTTGTGCCCAGCAATACTGTAGCTCACCTGTGGGTGACCAGCCATTGTTCCTTTTTTTGTGGCTCACCTGTGTGCAGTGCAAGTAGGGGTTGTGCATGTTTGGGCTCAGCAGATCCCAGGCTGAATATCGGGATGTGCAGAGTATGCATGGGCATGCCCCCACTACCTGCGCCATATACATTACTGATGCGGTCCGGTGCATCGGAATTTGTGCCAGGCACAGTTCCCAGTTGAATATCGTGCCGGGGCGCATCAGTGGGTTGCGCATGATGCAAATCGGCAACCCTTTTGAATATCTGGGCCAGGATGTGAAGAACTGTTTGGTCTTATGTGAGCATGAATGTAAGAAACAATACTCTACTGTCTGCATTACAGAGAAGTGACTATTTTGTTGCAACTGTATAGCCTTATTCTTCACAAGAAAGAAATGGTTTCATTAGCCCATCTAGGAGCGCTGTTTGAGAGGGAGGTCATCACCTCCAGCAGTTCTGAAAGAGACCACATATTAGATTATGTTGCAGAAAGTAACATGAGCAAGCTGATCATCATAGGTTTCCAGGCTGTTTGAGTGAATTGAAAGCAAGGAAATATCCTAAACCTACATGATATATTGCACATTAATGAATGTTGAATGAGTTAGCAGACCAGAGAGCACTGCCACTAATTATGATATTTAAAGCATTAGCTGGAAAAAATATACCAGAAGATAGGAGAAGAGCAAATGTGATACTGATCAATTAGAGAGGGTTGAGCCAGATTTAGAGAGAGCATTGAAGCTAACATTGGTAGTGTGTTACATGCTGGAGAAAGGGAAAGGGTAAATATATTCCTTGGGGAAAAATGGTTGAATGAGGATAGTTAAAATGGTTTTAGACCAGGGAGGTGAAGTCAGGCAAATCTGCAAGCATCTTTGGAAAGAAGTATCCAGGGAAACTGACAGTGGTAAACAAGTGGATGTAGTGTACTGTGTTTTGAAATTAATAAGTGCATTACAGTCAATTGCTATAAGTTGCTAGAGAAGTTGCATCTTCCTGGAGTAGTAGTATATCCTTGGATGGATACAGACATGGCTGACTGAGAAGAGACAAAGAATATGCCTTGAGCAGAAAGAATCAGGATGAACAACAGTGGGACTGGTGTACCTCAAAGGGTTATTAGTGGGCCTGACACTATTCAATCTATGCACAAAGGATTAATATTTAGAACTTATCAACTGGATTGTGAAACTGGCAGATGACTCAAAGATTGTGGTAGATCAGGAAAAGTGAAACAGATCATAAGGATTTTGAGACCATTTGTGTAATTTAGACAGGGACTGAGAGGTGGCAGATGAAATTTAATGGCTCAATATGCAAATACATTTGCTTCAGAAATGGTAATCCAGGGGAAAGGGCATGTTTGGGGACCAAGCACTATACTCATCAAATGGTGAAATAAATGTGGAGGTAATTGTAACTACCATATTTCACCATTTAGAAGCCACTCCTGATTAGTAGCTGGCCCATTTTGAAGCCGCAGGTAGAAAACATTTTGTTAATAAAAGCAACCCACATTTTTAAGCCGCAGCTACTAAACCATTTTGTAGCTGCAGTTACAGTTCTAGAGAAAGACGATCTGTCTGCAGTTTCAAAATGGCCAAACTCCAAAGTTACACCCCATGATAAAGGTTCGGTACTTCTGATTAAAGTAGTGTAGACTTGTTTTTTACTCACTCTGGTAGCTATACATATACAGGTAAAATTCAACTAGAACTAAGGCAACGGTATAAAAGATCATGACATGTAACATGGTATCCTGGTAATGTGGTAGCGTGGCAACTTTGACTACCCATAGAAACTGCCTAGCAACCACCTGGTTCTTTCTTTTACTGTGTACAGCTATACCTTATCTATGAGGTTCCAGTGGCTGTACAGCTGTAAAGTAAAAAAAACAATACTTGAATACTTGTTTGAAAAAAAAAGCTGGTGTCAATAACATCTATGCTATTGTGGGGAACATCAAGAGAAACTTACTAAGTCAATGAAAATGATTACATAGAAACAATGAAACACAGAATCTGATCGCAGATAAGAACTGCTTGGTCCGCCTAGTGTGCCCATTTCCCTACATAATGGATAAGCTGCAGATCCTAGTTAACCAACAGCCTACTTCCTCCTACCCCCCCATTAGAATTGCCTTATGTCTGTCCCATGCATTCTTGAATTCCCCCACTGTTTTTGACTCTGCAACCTCCTCAGGAAGGCTGTTCCATGCACCTACAACCCTCTCTGTGAAGAAATACTTCCTCACATTACCTCTGAGCCATCTCCCCTGTATCTTCAAATTGTGCCCCCTTGTTCTTACACATCTCTTTTTCTGAAAGATGCTACCCTCTTGGTCTGTTGATTCCCTTGAGGTATTTGAAAGTTTCTATCATGTCCCTCCTCTCCCTCCTTTCCTTGAGGCTATACATCTTAAGCTCTTTTAGTCTTTCTTCATAAGCCTTCTGGTGCAGACCGTGCAGCATTTTGGTTGCCCTCCTCTGGACAGCTTCCACCCTGTCTATGTCTTTGCTGAGATGAGGTCTCCAGAACTGTACACAGTACTCTAGATGTGGTCTTACCAACTGTCTGTACAGAGGGCCAACAACTTCCTGTTTTCTACTGGTGATGCCTTTCCCTATGCATCCCAGTTTCCTCCAGCCCTCCTTACTGCCTTCTCACACTGCTGGCCCACCTTTAGGGCATCTGATATAACTACCCCCAGGTTCCTTTCCATTTTTGTTGTTGTCAGTATCTCGCCCCCTATTGTGAACTCTTCCCCTGGGTTTTTGTTTCCCAGATGCATTATTTTGCACTTCTTTGCATTGAATCTAAGCTGCCATACACCTCATCTGACATACTGTAGTAGTAGTAGAGTCATTTAAGATCAGAAAGGACACTAGGTCTAATAAGTTCATCCCTCTGCTTAATCAGTGCAGCTGAATAAATATTTTGTGCAACTGTAATAACTTATAAGAATTCCCTACCCACTCTACTATGATCCATGTGAGACCACAAATGGAATTTGCATTAGTTTTTGTCACTGAACATTTGGGGAGATGTGGCAGAGGTGGGCTTGGAGTGGGTATAAAAGAGGGCAATAAGGATGAATGCAGAGATACAGGGAAAACAGAGGAAAAAGTTGAAAGAAATAAAAGTGTGCTCATTGGAGTGAAAGAGATTGAGGGGTGATATGATAGTCTTTTACATGAGGAAAGGACACTTCAAAGTAAGTAGGGAGAATTTCTGGAACCTAGTTGAGACTCTTAGGACTTGAGGCATCAAGAGAGACTGCAAAGGGCGGTGGTCAGTGTGACGGAGAAAATATGGTTTTACTAATAAGGCCATAATCAGGCTACAGAAAATGCTTATCTTAATTTGTATTATACTGTACATTACATTGTACTTGAAATTACTTATTGTATCATTGTACTAGTTGAGTCAAATGCTTAATGTATGTCTGGTTCTGTATTTTTGTGAAAGAAATTGTGTTCCCTATTACAGTAGTGTATTCATTCTTCAGTGTTATTCAATTTCAAATTGTCTTATTTTGAAGAAGTACAAAATTTTATATATAGATTCTGTGGTGGAGCCATTTAATTAACACATCACAGCATGGTTTTCTGAAAAAAAATATGTATTTATATTTATCAAATATAATATTGTACTGACCAAACTACATGTGTATTTTAAAAACAACAACAATACATTTTGATGCACTGACTTAGTTGTTTACCCCAGTGGTAGCATTTTGCTACTAATATACTTACTGAAGCGCAGACCCCACCATTTTCTAATACAGTAAGAAAAAGTGTGATTGCTAATCTATGCACTCTAACACAAAAAAAAAACTAATACAACTAAAGCATGTTCAACCATTCAGTCAAGCTGAACAAAAATAATTGCTGACTTCTATTGAGCATTTGAAATTATGTTCATTTATTCAGACGAATACCATGCTAAATATAAACTTCAAAGATTATAGTGAAATTTAAAAACAAATACAAAAAAAGGGAAAACCATCTGAAAGATTTTTGCTCCATACAAGTCTATGTATGGACTTTCCTTCCTGTGAATGTCAGATTGCACCAGTCAGGGTCTTAGGTTTGCATTTAAAATTTCAACAATAGTTATCTGAATCATTCGCTAGGAAAACAAGCCTCTGACTCAGTTTGTCTTGCACAGTAATCAAATGATAACTAAATAAAATCACATATAAATTAATGTTATGTAAGTAGTATACTAATTCAGTAGCCTTTAGTTTTATATGTGGCTGTATGTAGTAAATCCTTTCTGCAACTGCCAAATTAGACAGCTGTCTGAAATATCTTTCACTTTAACTAGACCAAAAGTTATATTAGTTACTAGAAGTATAGGGCAGATAAAGGCTGTGAGCCCATGTGAATTGCCCTCCCACTGTTCAGTGGTAATATTTGGTGTTAGATTTAGAGGCCATATCCTTTGTTTCACTAGCCACAATCTCAAAGGAAAGGTCATTCCATACACACGCCACCATCTGTGAAGAGAAGAATTTCATTTTCTCTGTTCTAACTCTTTCACATCTGATTCTAAGAGGGTGTCCTCTGGTTTCTTTGTGGTCTAATTTAAAGTCAGTGATGAGGGAAAACATCAGTTCTGGGTCTTGTAATACATTATTCAAATAATATTAAGTCTCCTGTTATTCGACGATGCTTTGTTTCCAAAGAGGTTAAGTTTATAATAGCAATACTTTTTTTTGGAATCTAGGTCTGTCATTTCCTTTATTGATTTAGTTATGTGCCTCTGAATTCATTCCACTTTATCTGGGTGATTTTATAAGGGGCCCGAATTAGGGCACTATAGTTAAAGTCTGAGCGGACATATGCTCTATAGAGTGGGAGCAGAACATTACAACTCCTAGATTTTATAGTTCTCCTAATATTCCATCAACAATGATTTGTTTTATTTATTATATTATTGCATTGGGCCTCAAAATTAAATTTATTGTCAATCGGAATATCTAGGTCTTTTTTTTATATCTATAGATTGCAATGGTGTGCCATTGAAAAAATAAAAGTGTTTGGGATTATTTCTTCTAAAGTGAACAGCTGCACATTTGTCCATGTTAAATGACACACCCCAGGTGTTAGCCCACTTGCTTATTTTATTACGGTCTTGTTGTATTCATAATATTTGTTAGCCATTGCTACATACACCTAGTTTGGTGTCATCTGCGTACCTGGAATGCCAATTGGTTAGTTTTTTTATCCAGGTCTGAAATAAGGACATTAAACAAAATGGGGCCCAACACAGACTCCTGTGGCATCTCACTTATCAATGCCCCATTAGAAGACAGAAAACCTTTGACAAATACACTTTGTGATCTATCATCCAACCAAGCCTCTATCCAGTTGAGGAATTTACTGTTCAGTCCTAAGTTATTTAATTTGTCAATGATAGCACTGTGAGAGATTAAGCTGCATTCTGTCTTAAAGTCAAAATAAATTATATCAACTGGTTTATGATTATCTAATTCTCTGCTGACATTTTCATAAAATGATGCTATATTAGTAGCACATGATCTGTATTTTTTGAAACCATGTTGTTGAAAGCCATTTTTATTATAATTCTTACAGAAATTCAGGGTTTTATCCTTAATTAGTGATTCTAGAATTTTTCCAGGAATGGAAGTTAGACTTATAGGTCTATAATTGGTCACAGATGTCCTAGTCCCCTTTTTATATATCGGCAATACATTTGCCACCCTCCAATCTTCAGGAGTGATGCCTTCTTATATAAAGTTTGTGTATACTAATTTTGGTGGATCTAGAATGTTGTCCACCAGTAGTTTTAACATTTTTTACCAGTTATTTTGTCTGGACCTGGTGTACTTGCATCTTTCAGCTTTTTAATTTTCTCCTTAATTACGTTGTTTGAAATCCAGCCTTTGTTTAACTTGTACCCATTATTTATAGACACAGTCTTTTCCCTTTTTTGGAAAAACTGATGTGAAGTGTAGATTGAATTCAGCAGTCATTTCTTTAGGTAAGGTAATAATAGTACCTCCAATTTTCAAGGGTGCTACTAATGAAGCATCTTTTTTTAGAGAATTAATATACCCGTAAAAGTGTTTACTGTTTGTTTTGTTTGCTGCTAGTGCAACATTTTTTCAACACTTATTTTCTTTTTCCTAATGGTGGTTTTACATAATTTGTTAAAGATTTATACTTTTGCCATGTAGTAGCAGAACTGGTAGACTTAATATATATGAAAGCTTTATGCTTCTTTATCAATTTTTTAATATTTTTTGTTAACTATTTTGGTTTAGTTCCTTTAGTGTTATATTTTTTAATGATGGGAATATTTTAGTTTAGTTTTTTTTTTTTTTGTTGACCGGGTAAGTGCACTAGAGAAATCCTGCCTATTTTCAGGCACGACCAGGGAGAGGGGGATACAGATGAATGTCAACTGACCTGGAGCCAGATTAAGCTGTTGGTGGTATTATTAGTGAATATGTTTTTGGCAGACTTAGTTTATTATTGTTTTCAGTACTGATCATGCTTCCACATATGAAGAACATGATGATGGTACTTAACAGGGTATCCTATCAAGATCATGAAGAAAGAGCTGCACAGTCAAAAACCATGCAGTCAAAACAGTGTGCATGACTTGGAGTTACTTTATTTAATTTCAGCACAGCTTTTGACTGTGCTGTTTTGGGGTCTCCGTGTAGCACATTTTTTGACCATGTGGGTTTTGATTGCACTCAGATATGGATGAAGCCTTTAATAGTATGTGTTTCCATATATTTGGCTAGACATTCAAATTGTTTACCACCATGCTAAGCATGACTATCATGGCTGACAGCCTGTTATAATGGCTGCTGCTTCTCAGAAGAAGCCAGAAGGGGAAGGAAACATATTCAATTCAGTGCTCTACAGTAACTGGCAATTGCTATTTTTCCTTTAAACTTAGATTGTGGGCTTTTAGTACTTTGTACACTGTACTTTCTTTGTTGTCTTTACTTAGAATTGTTTTTGGGCTGTTGAAAATTTAAAACATAGTGGTGATGTATTTCCTTGCTGTATTTAATTGCTGCAAATTTTCACCCCCCTCCATCCCCTTCCCCCAACTCTTAATTATATGCCCTGTTAAATCTGATTGACAGGAGCTAAACACAGGGTATAGGAAGGGGTGTGGAGTAGGAGGGGCATAAGGGTGAAGAATCCCACCCTCAGCACAAGTGTTTTGATCCATTTATTTATTTCTTGTTTTATTTTCTTTTTTAAAAAAGAAAAGTATCTGAGGATCAGTGGCAGGATTTTTGGGACAATAAATTAATAAAAAGGGAACTAGGAGAGCTTTAGTAGCAGACAAGTAGTGGAATAGCAGTAAAATTGCAGTATAATGTGGGGAGTAGTGCAATGCAGTGTCTGTGGGGCAGCCATATTCAGGCAGACCTTCTGGACACTGAGGTGCTGCCCTATCTGCATGCATCTCTCTGGACTGTGGGATGAGGTAGCCAGACTCAGAGTGGAAGTAAACTGGGTCAAGAGTACCATCACCCCTATCCAGAGACCACCCAGTCCAATACAACTGCCTCAAAGGATGCCAAGAATGAGGAGCACTTGGATGACACTGGGCTCAGGGAGGGTTAGAGCGGTCAGGCAGAGGCACATCCCAGATCCTATTCCACTCAAGAACTCATATGCCACACTGGCAAATGGGGACAACCAAATAGAGGTACCCAGAGAAGTGGAAGGAAAGGATGTGGAGGTTAGCCAAGGAGATGACCTCAGTGGGGAAAGCAGTTGACCCCAAAGGAGGAGGAAGTGAAACCTGGTGGGGGACTCCATTATAAGAGGGATCCAGCTAGGAACACAGGAGGGGGAGGACAGGGAGGTGAGGTGCCTACCAGGTGCCATGGCATGGAGGGATGGAAGTAAGATCCTGGGGATCACTGGGAAGGCAAGACAGGAGGGTGAGCTGGATGTCACTATCCACCTAGGTACTAATGACCTGGCAAATGGGAAGCCAAAGGAAGTTCAGGAAGAGTTTAGGAAATTGGGGAAGGGTCTCGAGCAAGTAGCTACTTCTGTCACTTTCTCAGAACTAACTGCGAGAGGCAAGGGAGAGCATAGGGGTGCATGCACCAGGAACTTTAACTCATGGTTGAAGAAGTGGTGCTGTGAGGAAGGGTTTGGATTCATTGGTGACTGGGGACCCACCTGGAGGGATGGAGGTTTGTTCAAGCCTGACGGCCTGCATCCATCCTGGAGGGAATCCAAGACTCACGACAAGTTTAAATGCTACATTGACAAGCATTTAAACTAGCAAAGGGGGGTGGCATGCCAGCAAGGAGGGTACCTACTTGCTTACCCCCCACAGCTAGCAGTGGAACCAGTGAACCAGAGGAGTGGCTATCTCTACAAAGCAGTATGCAAAAGATGGAGATTAGCGCCCAAGAGGTGGATAGGCAGAAAAGGGGCAAAATTCAGCAGAAGGGCAGACAGCAAGGAGAACCAGGGATAAAGGTCAACCAAGGACGGGGCTGGAGTAGAACAGCAAAACAGTCTAGGGAGGTCAAATCATGGAAAGCCATGTGTGCAAATGCCAGAAGCCTTGGCAACAAGATGGAAGATTTGGAGGCTGTCATGGTGCAGTCAGACCTGGACATTGTGGCCTTCATTGAAACCTGGTGTAATGATAACCATGACTGGGAGATGGCCATACCTGGCTACAACATATTCACAAAAGACAGGGCAGGCAGGAAGGGAGGAGGAGTGGCACTGTAAGTGAAAAATGAGATGAGGGCCACAGAGATCCAGGAGGAACAAAATTGGGGAGAGATACTGTGGGTTAAGCTGGAAAGGAAAATGGGGACAGCCATCCGCACAGGTGTGGTCTATAGACCACCAGCCCAGGAGGAAGAAACAGATAGGGAGCTGATGCTAGCCATCCATAGGATGGCAGACAAGGATGAGGTAGCACTGGTTGGAGACTTCAATATTCCAGATGTGGACTGGAGCATCCCAGCAGCAGCATCAACTAGGAGCAGATTTATCCGGGACTCCCTTCAGGGTGCCTTCCTCAAGCAACTGGTCATGGAACCAACTTGGCAGAAGGCAATGCTGGACCTTGTGCTCACAAACAAGGACAGTGTGATGGGGGTAACAGTGGGGGAGCACCTGGGGAACAGTGACCACCAGTTATTGTGGTTTGAAATCACAGAAAGAGCGGAACCAAACCACACAAAAACACATATCCTGGATTTTAGGGGGGCAGAC
Source organism: Neoceratodus forsteri (assembly GCA_016271365.2). Lineage (NCBI taxonomy): Eukaryota > Metazoa > Chordata > Ceratodontiformes > Ceratodontidae > Neoceratodus > Neoceratodus forsteri. The sequence continues at coordinate 699,851,803 of CM057453.1, forward strand.
TTTGGGAAAATGGGGAGATACTTGAGAGAGGCATTAAGGAGAATGGGGCAGGAATCAGGGGTTGAGAAACAGTGGGCAGTATTTAAAATGGGGATTAAAAGAGCAACAGAATTATGCATTAAGCAGGTTAGCAAAAGGAAAAGGAAGAGGAGACCATTATGGTTTTCCAAAGAGGTAGCAAAGAAAGTGAAAGCCAAAAAGAAGTACCAGGGGAAGCAACGGGAGGCAGGGAGGTCAGTAAGGGAAGCCAAAGCTCGGACAGAAGAACACATTGCAAAATCAGTGGGTAGAGGGGACAAAACCTTTTACAGGTCCATAAGTGAAAAAAGAAAGGCAAAGGGAGGGATAGTGAGACTAACGGGGGAGGATGGGGGCCGTGTGGAGGATGACAACAGTAAAGCTGACATATTGAACAGGTATTTCTGCTCAGTCTTTACTGAGGAAGAGGAGGGTAATGGGTCTGAAGGGAGTACAAGGGGTGAGAATGGTGCAGAAATGTACACAAGTCCCTTAACACAAGAAAGGGTCCTGAAGGAAGTGGAAGTAATAAGAGTTGATAAAGCAATGGGGCCAGATGGGGTGCACCCCAGGGTCCTTAAAGAACTAAGAGAGGTGGTGGCTGAACCTCTGGCAATTCTATTTAGCCAATCACTGGAAACAGGGGAGGTACCCAAAGACTGGAGGATAGCAGATGTAGTCCTCTTATACAAAAGTGGGAACAAAGAGGAAGCGGGGAACTACAGACCAGTCAGCCTCACCTCGGTAGTGGGGAAGATCATGGAAGCACTACTGAAGGAGAGATTGGTGGAACATGTAGTTGTCAATGGACTACAGGATCCAAGGCAGCATGGTTTCACCAGTGGGAGGTCATGTCAGACCAACCTCATTGAATTTTTTGACTGGGTGACTAGGGAGGTGGATCAGGGGAGGGCAGTGGACATGGCCTATCTGGACTTCAGCAAGGCCTTTGACACTGTGCCACATAGAAGTCTATTACACAAATTGGGAATATGGGTGTGGGCAGGACAGTGTGTGGTGGGTAGGTAACTGGCTGGGTGGCAGGACACAGAGGGTGGTGGTAAATGGCTGTCACTCCATAGAGGGAAGAGTGACCAGTGGGGTACCACAGGGATCAGTGCTGGGACCGGTCCTATTCAACATCTTCATCAGTGACATTGCGCAGGACCTAGAAGGCAGAATTTCACTGTTCACTGATGACACAAAGCTCTGTAACAGAGTAGACACACCAGAGGGTTTAGACAGAATGATAAGGAACCTGCAGAAACTTGAAGAATGGTCAGGGGGGTTGGCAGTTGAAATTCAATGCAAAGAAGTGCAGGATAATGCATATGGGGCACAAAAACCCTGGCACAATATATCAGTTGGGGGTTGAGGATATAGCATGCACCAAGCAGGAAAGGTATCTTGGGGTTATCATCTCTGATGACCTCAAGGTAGGGAAACAGTGTGACAAGGCAGCAGTTAAAGCAAATAGGATGCTGGGATGCATAGGCAGGGGCATCACCAGCAGGAAAAGGGAGGACATAATTCCACTATACAAGACACTAGTGAGGCCCCACCTGGTGTACAGTGTACAGTTCTGGAGACCTTACCTACGTAAGGACATAGACAAGGTAGAGAAGGTTCAGAGGAGGGCAGCAAAGATGCTGCATGGATTGCATCACAAGTCCTATGAGAACAAGTTGAAGGAACTGAACATGTACTCCCTGGAGGAGAGGAGGGAGAGAGGGGATATGATAGAGACATACAAGTATCTTACAGGGAGAAACAGGGTGTAGGAATATACTATTTTTAAGTGAAAAGATGTTCCAGGACTAGAGGGCATGGGATGAAGTTGGAGGGAGGACGATTCAGAGGAAACGTGAGGAAGAATTTCTTCACAGAACGGATGGTGGACAAGTGGAACACCCTGCCAGAGGAAGTGGTGGGGGATGAAACAATCACAGGATTTAATAATGCGTGGGATAGACATAAAGGAATTCTGGAGGTCAGGGGTAAAGGGCAACAGACTTCTAGGAAAATATAAATTGAACTCACAAGTTCAAATAGGCAGACTGGGTGGGCCATAGGCCCTTGTCTGCCGACACTGTCTATGTATCTATGTATCTATTTAAACACACTCTTAGCATTGTACTAATCCATAAGCACTGTATATCCACCCAAAATGTGTTTTTGGGGAGTGGCAAATGAATTCTGCCTTTATGCCAAATGTGGTTAAAATAAAAACTTTCAAAAATAAAAAGTTGTGATAGAAAATAAATTTAGATTGAAAGCAATTAAGTCTGTGTGTACTGTATGTACAGTTTTCTTTTACTCCAACAGTTTTTGTAATATTCTTTTACATGTCACACAAGTACTATATTGTTGTACAGGATGATACAAGGATTCAATAACTTGTGTGTTTCAGCTGGACAGGAAGGTGAGATGTGAATGTGTGCCAGTCATTGGGGGCCAAGAGGGGCATCCATTACAGGAACCAGGAGATGGATCACTAGATCATCAGGGACAATATAATTATTATTCTTAATTATGGTAGGGTTGTAGTTAGGGAGAGGGTCCACTAGACAACCAACAAAGATGAAATCATTACTCATCATTACAATTAGGATCAGGAGAGGAAGGGAGGTCCTCTAGATAAACAGAGATGTAAGTATCATTTATCATTACAACTCACAACTTGGATCAGTTTAGGGGATTGACTAGACTGCCAGGTAAGATTCAATTATAATTGATCATTACAATGGGAACAGGGGAAGGAATGTGACCTGTATGCTTTTCTGTGTTATTGTATACAATGCAGCATTAGTGTGTGGGGGGGAGGAGGGACATCACTCCACACAATCCCTGGAGCACAAGTTTGCACAGCACAGGCTAATGTGACCATAGTAGGATGCATATGATCTTCTTGGTGGATTGTAAAGACTAAGGGGTAATTTGCAAGTGAACTATTAAACTTATCACGTCCAAACAGTGACCCTTTGACAATGAAAGTCATCACACTGACAATTTTGATGAAATTTGAAAATGTAGCTGTAATGGTCCCACTGGCCAAATTTGGCCATTTCCCCATGATATGCCCCGCTTCGGAGTCAAGTCCAACTTGGAGTTGGATATTTAGAGATCTGGGGGTGTGAGGGGTGAAGCCCTCCAGAAAAAAAAACAGCCAATGTCTAACAGGTGAAATTTTGCCTGTTGACACTGTGGCTCTCGCTGAGATACATTTTGACAACTTCATTGTCAATGCAGCTTGGTGGAACCACTATCAAATATAACAAGTTAGTGCAAGTAGCTTTACCTGAGCTATTTCCTTCTAAGATGGCTTGAAAGGCAGAGTAGAGAAACTTAAAAGGGAAAAGGATTAAGACTTCTTTTGGCTAAGCAAATTTACTGTGTGGTGTTGTTTTTATGTTTTACTCACAGGGATTGCTACTGTTTGTTGCTAACATTTCATTGTTTTATTTTTCTCTGTAGCAAAGTGTTTCTTACAGCTTATATCTTCTCTGAAATTATTACAGGTGGTGTTTTACAGGTTTTACAGTTTTATCTAACATTAGGATAAGCTTTCAGGGTTACTGCATTTGTTGTTGCCTGATTGTTTCTGCTCTTACCTCCTTGTTCTTTCATCTGTGGTTTTTCTTTTTCAGCAGGGGAAGGGCCCAGCACCCACCCCCCCAACCACCCCACACTACACTCCTTTTATAGGGTACCATAGTTGTGACATTTCCTGTGGCAGAGCAGGAAGGGGCGGATCAGTGGGGCATCCACAAGGTGAGCTCATTTACAGGGGCATTAGTAATTTAACTTGTTATAACAAGTAAAACAAAAACAAAACACAATCAAAACATTACTTGCATTTTTTTCCTTCTAATTACTCTGACTAGGTTATAAACCCAGCAACTTATCTGGATTGGATATCATTAACTGCAGGTACTGTGGAACAATTTTCAGGACAGTCTTACAGGATTTAGAACACTGTCCTACATGCTGGGCCATTGGAGATCTTAGGGCTCAGCTCCGGGCAGCATGGGCAGAAATTGCACGCCTCAAATTTCATATTCAAGAGGAAATACATTATAAGAACCACCCGTCATTTCCCCAGCATCCAACAGAAAAACCTCGACCGCAGAGGGTAGTTGATCCAGGAGGTTGGCAGGTGGTTAGGAGGGGCAAATCCGGTGCCCCATCACTCTCTGCTGTCCAACATATTACCTCCAATAACCATATAAACACTACAGACAGGTATCTGCCTCCATTTCTGAAATCAAACAAAGAGGCAGAAGACACTGCAGAGCAGGACACTGCAGCACAGGAGCTAGCACAACAAAACTCACCCAAATCAGGAACCAAAACAAAAAAAGCAAAAAGGAAATTCAAAAAACTTCTGATTATAGGAGACTCCATGATTCGGGGAGTTGATACCCATCTCCAGCCAGGGGTAATGGTCAGATGTCTCCCAGGTACATCAGCATGGAGAGACACTGACCGCAATGCTAAAATTGTTCACAAAGCAAGAGAAAACATTGATGACTTAGTACACATAGGGACTAATGATCTCGCCAGCCGGTCAGTTGTGGAGACCAAGGAACACATGACCAGGCTGGGTGACAAACTATCATCCATTTCGTCTGGCATCTCTCTCTCTGAGATCCTGCCAGTCTGGGAGAAGGGGGCAGATGGACGGAAGGTCAGAGAAGGGAGATAGGGAGCCAAACACGTGGCTCAAGGCTGCAGTCAGGAAAAGGACACAGATTTGTAGGGAACTGGTCACAGTTCTGGGAGTGAAAGTTCTTTAAATTTGATGGACTGCATCTGACGAAGGAGGGAGTCAGTGCATTGGAGCAGAAGTTTGACGTCTTTGCAGAATATTTAAACTAGCAAATGGGGAGAGGGGTGCAGCACCCGATACGTTGAATGGGAAGAACACCCCTCCCTCCTCAGCTAGTGGTCAAAGAGGGATTCAGCATGTTTGCAGTTCATTTGCATCACCAGGTAAGAAAAAAGGTTTGTCTCCCCATATGACGCACAGGGGTAATGCCAAACCTCACCCAACAACTAACACACCAAAATCTGGCCAATGGAAAATCATGTACACAAATGCTCACAGCCTAGGAAATAAGATCCCAGACCTGCAGGCAATAATGTCAGAGGCTCAACTGGACATAGTAGCAATTAGTGAGACGTGGTTTACCAGTAACCACACTTGGGAGACTTCAGTACCTGACTATGTTTTGTTCAGAAGAGACCGAGGTGCAAAAAGGGGGGGAGGAATGGCCCTGTATGTCAATGAAAATATCAAAGCTACAGAAATTCAGAATACACATAAGGAGCCAGAAGAACTGTGGGTCACCCTGGAAACAGGAAATGGGACAGCCATAAGAACTGGGGTTGTCTACAGGCCCCCAGACCAGGGGGAGGACATAGACACATTACTGTTAGAAGATATACAAAACATGACAGCTAAAGGGGAGGTTCTGATAATGGGACACTTCAACATGCCAGATACAGATTGGTCAATACCAGCAGGAACATCTGCCAGAACTAGACACATAGTAGATTCCCTGCAGGGGGAGGGCCTCAAACAACTGGTACAACAACCCACAAGAGACAGGGCTATCTTAGATCTAATACTGACTAACAGGGAAGGGATCACAGATCTCCAGGTAGAAGGTCACCTAGGGGCCAGTGACCATCACATGGGATGGTTCAATTTGGTTACTACATCTAAATCATCCCATTCCAAGGCAAAAATATGGGACTTCAGAGGAGCTGACTTTGATAAGATGGCCAACAGAGTTAAGCTAGCCCTGGCAAAAAGAAACACAGATGAGGGGGTACAGGCAAAGTGGGCAAGCATTAAGGATGCAATACTTGAAGCAACATCCCATTGTGTTAGACAGAAAAGGAAGTGAAAGAAGAAGAAACCACTTTGGCTCTCAAATACAGTAGCAGAAAAGGTCAGAGTCAAAAGGCTGGCCTTCAGGAAATATAAGGGAACACAGCGGGATGAAGATAGGGAGGCATACCAAACTGCCCTAAGGGAAGCAGGGAAGGCAGTAAGGCAGGCAAAGTCCCAAACTGAGGAAACACTAGCATGAACAGTAAAAGAAGGTGACAAGACTTTCTATAGATATATTAGTGAAAGGAGAAAGTCCAGAGGGATATTGCTAAGTTTAATGGAAAAGGAGCATGTGAGGAGGAGGACCGTGTAAAAGCATCTATCTAAATAGATACTTTGCTCAGTATTTACTGAAGAGAAGGTAGGGCAGGGCCCACAGCTCCAGCACCATGGACACAGGGGAGGAGTGAGCACTCACTCTCTTTACAAAGAAAGGGTCCTACAAGAGCTTGCTAAGCTCAGGGTGGATAAGGCAATGGGACCTGATGGCATACATCCCATGGTACTTAAGGAGCTAAAGGTGGAACTAGCAGAGCCATTAGCAGAACTGTTTAGTGAGTCTCTGAGCACAGGAAAGGTCCCATAAGACTGGAGAAGGGCTCATGTGATCCCACTCCACAAGAGTGGTAGCAGGGAGGAGGCAGGGAACTACAGACCAGTCAGTCTTACCTCAGTAGTGGGCAAGATTATGGAGGCACTCCTTAAGAAAAGGATAGTGCAACAACTGGAATCCATAGGGGCACATGATCCAAGACAGCATGAGTTTACAAAAGGAAGGTCCTGTCAAACTAATCTCATAGATTTCTTTGACTGGGTAACCAGAGTGGTGGACCAAGGGGGAGCAGTTGATGTCACCTACCTTGACTTCAGCAAAGCTTTTGACACTGTTCCACATAGAAGATTGATAAATAAGCTGGATAGGCTCAGGGTGGGTCAGAAGTTGGTCAACTGGGTGGCAAACGGTTGACAGGCAGAAAACAAAGAGTGGTGGTAAATGGTATACAGTTTTAAGAGATGCAAGTCACAAGTGGGGTACCTTATAGGATCAGTCCTGGGGTCAGTCCTCTTCAACATCTTCATTAGTGACCTTGCAGATGGACTAGAGGGTAAGGCTTGTCTGTTTGCAGATGACACCAAGATCTGCAACAGAGCAGATGATCCAGATGGGGTGGGCAGAATGAGAAGAGATCTGGAAAAACTAGCAAAATGGTCAGAAGAGTGGCGACTGGGATTTAATGCAAAGAAGTGCAAGATCAAGCACGTAGGGAAGAGAAACCCTGAAGCCACCTATAGGCTGGGAGGGGAGATGCTAGCAGTCACAAAGGAAGAAAGAGACTTGGGCATCATCATCACTGATGACCTGAAATCATCCATGAAGACCTCTAAAGCAGTAGGTAAGGCTAGGGGGGTGTTAGGGTGTATTAGTAAGGGTATCACAAGTCGTAAGAGGGAGGTAATAATCCCTCTTTACAAGACACTGGTTAGGCCCCATCTGGAGTACTGCATGCAGTATTGGAGGCCACACCTTCACAAGGACATTAACCAAACTAAGGCAGTCCAGAGAAGGGCACCAAAATGGTGCAGGACTGCATCAGAAGACATATGAGGACAGATTAACAGAGCTCAATATTATACCCTTGAGCAAGGAGGAGAGAGGTGATATGTATCGAGGCATTCAAACACCTTAAGGGCATTAACAAGGTGAAAGAGTCTAACATGTTTAAGTATAAGAAAAATAGCAGGACAAGAGGACACAGCATGAGATTAGAGGGGGCCGATTAAGGGGAATGTGGGAAATTCTTTTTCACAGAAAGGGTGGTGTATGCATGGAATGGCCTACCTCAAGAAGTGGTGGCTATGAATACAGTGCAGGGCTTCAAACAGGCATGGGATAGGGATCAGGGAGCAATACAAATGAGTATGAATAGATAGGCCACTGACAGAGCAAAGGCCGATGGCACATTTATAAGGTAGAAAAAGAAATGGGCAGACTGGATGGGCCTTGCGGTCCTTATCTGCTGTCAACTTCTATGTTTCTATGTTTCTATGTATGATAACAATTTGTGATGACCTAACTGCTTTTGCTTCTTTCCAGCCTATGTTAAGTATAGTCACAATCATACAGTACATGTGGCCAGCAAGGTGATGTGCTTAATGATGAGCACACCTTTTAGAGCATTTGTTAGTGCAGTGTTCTAGGGGGCTATATTCAAACAAGTTTGGAAACTAACACTGTGCACCAATCATTAGGATGATTTGTTACTTTTTACTCAGGATGGGAACTTTGCAAAGAGCCGAGATCTTTTAATATGGGGCCCATGGGCCAGCCCAGTGGCACTGAGGGTTGAGGCGCTGGACATCATACCTTGTGCCATGCCAGTGACCTGGGTTTGGGGGCAAGCTCAGGCTGCTGGGGGTTGGCATGGGAGGGAGAGGATGGAGCATCCATAGGACAGCTCACCTCTCCTGGGGAGGGTTAGGGCACAGTGACTGGCATAGCCTGACACCTAGCAGAGGCTAGGTGTTGACATGCCTAGTCCTGTACATAGGGGTCGGTAGGCAGAGCAGCCGGTGGGTGTGCAACATGTGGATATGTCTGTGGTATGCCCCCTGCCAACATTGCACACCCTGCCTCTGAAAGACAGAACATGGAAATAGGGGCGCTCCAGTCATTGTGGCTTGATGGCCATCTGATTGTACCTGAGCCGGCTCTGGGAGAAAATCACCAGTGTAGATCCAGATTTGGTGGGGGAATTGGTATACCCCTGCCACCCTGCCATGGGGGGGTAAGCCGTGGGGTAATTGGAGATCACCCTCAATGGAGAATGGCGCAGGTCAGACGGCGGCTGGAGAACAAGGATGTGCAGACAATAGGGCTGACTGGGGCCCCAGGGGAGAAAAAAAATCACACAAAAAGAAAAATATGGGGCCCATGGTCATTCCTTGCCATGACTAACATGATTGCCAAGTTGGACAAATTGCTGTCTTAGACTCATTGTTTAAAATTCATTGTCAACTATCAGAATCAAAGAACCTTTTATGCTAATTACTGAACACAAAGTTTACATTTACATCAAGAACATTATTATGTATTAGAAAAAGGGTTAGGAAAATCCGTATCTCTGACTGGCTGACACCTCCCAGCACCCAGGTAGGTATCATGCAACAGACACAAGCAAACAACTAGTTCCAGTGCCAGCCTTGCACTTTTATGACAAGTATTACTGTGCAAAAATAGAATTCTAATAAAGCACACGGTAGCCATGTCTTACTCTTGCTTAGCTAGGTTACAACTGTTTCCACTGCAGCCCCTTAATCCCCAGCTTGCTTCCCCCACTGCCCCGTGATTTTCCTGTTTGCAATTAAAACATTAGTAAAAAAAGTTTAAAAAAGAAATGAACATGAACACAGGGCTGTCATATAGTTCTGTCACTCCAGCTCTTACCTCTGTAACACGAGAGGTCCATGCCAGATGCACTCTCTCAACCATTACAATTCTGAAATTCTTAGTAGTCAGGAAGGGAAACCACTACAGCTGGGAGAATACTTGCATTCTCTTGTGTGTGGAGGCAGGATAATTACAACCTGTGAAACAGGTCTGTGATTGGGGGAGTGGCTGAAGCAAGCTTTGAGGAGGCAAAGTACTGAAGCCACACACCTGCAGATGTCCCATCATGTGGCATACTATTATGTGAGTGGCACAACGCAGGGGTAGGGATTCTGACCAAGATACTGTATATCTGTAGGGCATATGCAGTGTGTTCACAGGAAGTCCACAGGACCACAGGGGACTCTGCCTTGTGCAAGATCTGGCAACCTGCAGTTTGTAAGCAGTAGACTCATTACTGAATTGGATCTTAGAAACTCTCTGTCTATGGTACAGCAACATTGCATCTGAGTGTGTACTTACATTACTGGAACTATATTAATTGGTAACAATAGCTGACTTCTTATCTAAGAAAGGGGTAAAAATGAAACATTCAAAGGCATGATAGGTAGATAACCATGTAAAGCAGTTCCATTGGCAAAACTGCCTATATATGGATGGCCAGTTTGGGTCTAAGTTAAAGAGGCAGGAAGAAGGGTAATACCAACAATATAGCAGTTATTGTTATAGGGTGACAACCGATAGTATGGTGCATAGCTACAGAGAAGAGGTGGCCACCTTCGGGTACTGTGGTTCATTTATCTCTAGGGTACACTCTGGAGGACACTGCCATATGTAGGACCTTTGGTGAGCTCCATGCTCAATTGTTACCAGCAAGGAAAGAGATAGCACAGCTGTGACACCAGCTGTGCTGGTGCTTACACCTTATTCCCCCTCTCCCCCAGAGGCTCACTGGCTTGAGAAGATGGAGGGTGGTGGTGAGAAGCAGGGGAAAAGGCAGGCAGAGCCAGTCACAAAGTGGTCAACCAAATCCACACAATCCCCCCCCCACAAAAAAAAATCACTTTGCACTTCTGAAGGGCACATGGTGGGGGGGGGGGGCTCTGAGTCAGTTGAGAAGAGAGGGCAGGGAAATTTTGTAGAACCCAGGGGTGAGAGCAGGATGAAGATATTGAGTATTTAAGTTATAGGGGACTCAATGATTAGAAGTGTGTTAAAGATGGTGGACAGAGGAAGAAAAGAGAAAAGGGGTGGTCAGATACCTTCCAGGAGCATCAGCCATCTATGATATGGATAGGATAGTGATAAATGTAGAGGAGAGTGTGAGGGAACTGGGGTGCTGGTACACTTGTGTGCCAACAATATGGCAAACCAGCCTATAGGCATGGGTGAAAAAATTCTGCTCGTGGAATTTCGGGAAAAGTTGGGCTTTCTCTTCTGCAAAAGTTCGGAATATAATTTTGCCAACTTTTATGGAAATTCTGCCAAAAAACTGCAGAATAAATGTAAGACCTGCTGGTTAATGTATTAAACTGTAGGGAAAAAAATCTGCAAAACTGATCATTGTCAGTGTTCAGCTCTGCGACTTTGCCCCCCACAGTTTAATTCATTAACCCTCCCCCCTGCCAATCGCTGGCCCCTGGTGTCTTGTGTCTCCCCCGATTACCGGCTCCATATTGCTCCTCCATATAAAAAAATAATATGCTCACTCCCTGGTGTCTAGTGGCCCTCCACCCACTGATTGTCAGCCCCATAGACAAATGAAATGTTAGTGTCCAGCAGACAGTCCCCCTCCTCCACCTTCTGATCACTCCTCCATATAAAAAGTATTAATATTGTGTCCTCATTCTCTGGTGTCCAGTGGACTCCCACCCCCCACCCTGGCAGGTAATCCAGCACCACCCCTCTCCTCCCATCCCAACCCCAAGTGGGTGACCAGCAGAACCCTCCTCTCTCCTCTGTGGTTGGCCACCCACTGAGCTGAATGAATGAGCCAGTGCACTTACAAGCAGCACTCATTCATTCAACTCAGTGGGCTGCCAGCACTGCAGAGGAAGAGAGCTGTCAATGCTTCGCTTGGGGTTGGGATGAGGGGGAGTAGGGAGATGATTATCTGCCAGAGTGGGGGGTCCCCAAGACACCAGGAATGAGGACATGATATTAATATTTTTTATATGGAGGGGAAATCAGCAGGTGGGGGGAAGGGGACTGTCTACAGGATACTAACATTTTATTTTTCTATGGGGTCAGCGATTGGCAGGTGGGGGGCCACTAGACACCGGGGACTGAGGGTATTTTATTTTTGATATGGAGGGGCAATCAGTGGGTGGGTGGGGGACTGGATAGATACTAAAACATTTTTTATATGATGTCAGCGATCTGCGGGTGGGCAGCCACTAGCCACCAGGGAATAAGCATATTATTTTTTATATGGAAGGGTGATATGGGGTGGGCAATCATTGGGGGCAAGAAACCAGGGGCTACCAGGAGCCAGTGATTGGATTGGGGGGCTGTATCACTGAATAATACATTAAACTGTGGATGGAATAAATTCCACAGTTTAATGTATCATTACGCAGTTCAGTCCAAAAATTCAGCGGAAAACAGCACACATCCACAGAAAATGGATGGAAGTTTCTGATCTTGCCATAAGCGAAAGTACGAAAACTTGTGGAATTTCCAAAATTCCGCGAAGGTTCTGCCAAGGCAGAATTCATAACTTTCGCTGATGCCTGTCAGCCTATGGAGGCAGTGAAGTGTAACTTCCAAGGTCTGGGGGATAAATTAATGGTCCACTCTACATTTATGATAAAGGCTGGAGGGTTGCTGGAAACCAGATAGTGTCTGTGCAGACAGATTAGGCAGGAAACATTTGGGCAGACTGGGTGGGCCAAACAATCCTTTTCTTCCAACAAATTCTAGGCTTTAACAATAGAAAAACCATGGCACATACCAGAGTAAGAAAATAAAATGGCATGTTTTGAGCATGTATTATGTTTTTTATATATCCAACTCTAGAGGTCCCACTGACTGTATGTTCCCGTACCACCTATCTGATTATAACCCTATGGAATCTTTCACTGTCAAACAATATGTAATTTATCAATTTGTACTGTTCTGTTACCTGTATGTTATTTTTTAACCCCGGGTCGCCCCTGAAAAAGGGACCTCCGGGGCCCAGTGGGCCTACCCGGTCAACAAAATTCAATAAATAAATAAATATACTATAGATAAGTGGTAAAAGGTTTATTAAAGTGCACCAAAAACATTCAACATTTTGCTTTACAGCTATAAAGCTGACCCTGATAAAGTCTCACAGTTGCAAGGTGAAGCACTGGGGCTAAGTGCCTGCTTTCTCTTGCCAAATAAACTTCTTTCAGATTTACCACCAGTTTATTTTATTATTTTCTTGCAGAGTGCAACTGATTGTCTCTGTTTCCCTGATGATATACACCCAAGAGTGCTGAGGGAAGTGGTAGCAGAGCTGGAGGGTCTGCTGGTGGATCTGTTCAACAGTTCTTTGGATATGGGGTGATACTGCAGGAGTGGAGAATCACACATGTTGTACTGCTGCACAAAGAGTGTGCCTAGGATGACCCTGGGGACTACAGATCAGTCAGTCTGACCTCTATTGTGGGTAAACTGATTGATACCATGCAGAAGAAAAGGCTAGTTGGGTTCTGTGAAGCAAAAAGGCTACAAGATGGAACACAGTACTGGTCCTGTCAGGGAGGTCCTGTGAAACCAACCTGATCAACTTCTTTCACTGAGTAAGAAATGCACAGTCAAGAGTCAAGTAGTTGACATTCTGTATCTGGACTTCAGAAAGGCCTTGGACTCTGTGACCTACAAGAGGCTGATCATGAAGTTGGAGGACCTAGGGGCAGGAAGCAAATTAACCAGGTGGGAGCTGAATTTCCTCAGTAGTATGACTCAGCGGGTGATGATGGTGGATGAAGAGATCTTGGGCTTATTACATCAGAGGCCCTCAAGGTGGCAGTGCAGTGTGACAAGGCTCTGGGCAAGGTTAGTAGGATGCTGGGGCGCACAGAGAGGGGTATCTCCAGCAGGAAGAGGATGGTGGTACTGTTGCATGACTCCCTGCTGTGCCACTACCTAGATTACTATGCCCAGGTTTGGAAACCACACCTCAGAAAGGACATAGATGGGGAGAACATTCTCCAGAGGAGAACAAATAAAATGGTGAGGGGTTTGTGAGGGTAGCCCCATGACAAGAGATTGAAGGATCTCATCCTGTACACCCTGGAAGAGAGGAAAGAAAGACAGAGAGAGCGAGAGGTGTCATGATCAAGTCTTACAATCACAGTACCTCACAGAGATGAACAAGGTACATGCAGGGAGTCTATTTTAAAAGTTGATGAACACCAAAACCAGGTGACATGTGAAGAAACTTGAGCAGGAGGGAGTTCAGGAGAGATGTGAGAAAATATTTCTTCCATGAAAGGATGGTAGTCACCTGGAGCAGACTGCCAGTAAAAGTGGCGGAGGCTAGAACAGTGCAGGCTTCCAGCATGCATGGGACAGATGTAGGGGTATATTAGAAAAGTGGCAGGGAGGGGTGAGGGTTGCCATTGACCAGTCAAGAAACCATGGAGGTGGAATAGGTTGGGAACATTTGGGCAGACTAAGTGGGCCTAGCGTTCTTTTTCTGCCAACAAATTCTGTTTCTATGAACTGTCAAGTATCAGGAAAGTTACCAGTGGGGTCCTGCAGGGGGGTCAGTGCTCAGCCCAGTATTGTTCAGCGTGTTTATTAGTGACATTGGGGATGGCATTAAAGGCAAGCTCTGCCTCTTTGCAGATGACACCAAGCTCTCTGGGAGGGTGCACATAGATGAATGATAAAGAACATAAAAGAAGACCTGGCAAAGCTGTAGAGGTGGCCGGGTATATTGCTACTGGGGTTCTATTTTAAGAAGTGTAAGGTCATGCACATAGGGAGAATGAACCCAAGGGCTGAGTACCATATAGAGAGATCAAGGTCACTGCAGAGGAGGAAGACAAGAACTTGGGGATAACCATTACCAGTGAACTAAAAAGGGAAGCAGAGTAGCGCACATCAGCCCCTCAAAGGTGCTCCAGCCAAAACCATATATAGCAAAAAAATAAATAAAAATAAACTAAAGCTGGGCACACACCAAAAGCTGAGAATAATAAAGGGATTTATTCAGCACATTGCAGTAGCATGGCAGACATACTGGGCTAACACCCCTACATAGCGACCCAGCCACATGGATCTTCCTCAGGGAGTGGAGTTAGCCATCCATAACACCGTTTAAATGCATCCAATAATTACATTCCAGTTTTGAGTTCAATCACTTAATTAAATAAACAGTACACAAGACAGGAAAAAATGTGCTCATAAAAAAAAATTACAGAAAAGAGAAAATCATCATATTTTCATTTGATGTGGTATCTATCATATATAAATTCACATTAAATCATTTATGTTTTTTCCTTTTTCTTTGTAGTACCATACTATAACCCTAAGCATATTAATTTAATTCCATAGGCACGTATAATTTTTTTTCTTTTATATATGTTTAAAATTAAAGTGCTAATAGTTTTTACTTCCCTTCCTAAAAACTGATATTCAATGTGCGAAAACAGAAAAAAAACTGCTTAAGGACATAACATCTGCCTGACATAGGAGGTCATTCTCATGTGCAAAAGGTCAACTATAGAAAAGCAGAAGCTGAGGAAACAGAATGTTGGGCTGTATTGCTAGGTGGTTCATGAGCAGAAGGGACGGGGTAATACTGCCACTGTATATATTCATTCCTTTGCAAACCCACCTGGAGTATGGTGTACAGTACTGGGGTCCTCACTTGAAGGATATCATGCAGCTCAAGACAGTGCAGAGGAGGATGACAAAGATGGTTCAGGGACAGCAGGACAGGGCATATGAGGACAGACAGAGAACTCAACATATGCTCACTTGAGGGAGGATGAAGAGTGGAGACATAATTGAAGGAGGATAACTGGGACCTTTTTCAACTTAATGAAAACATGACTGCAATGGGGAACTATTACAAACTGGCAGGGAGAAGGTTCAAGAAAGAAGGCAAGATGTGCTTCTTTACAGAGCATGTGATGTCCAGGTGGAATGAGATACCAAATGAGGTAGTGAAATAGAATATGGCATGGGGGGGGGTTCAAGAGGGGATGGGACAGCATTATATGGAGAGGCATGGTTGGTAGGGAGGGTGGAGCAAGGTCGACTGAAATCTCTGGATCAAAGGCACTGCAGTCGAGTGGACTAGACAGACCAAATGGCCTTCTTCTGTTGGATAAGCCACATACTCATATGTAAGAATGGAGGTAAGAACTAAAGCAGTAGAGTGGACTGCCAAGGATGCAAAAGCAGGTACAGAACTGTGTACTATGGAGGGGGTCAGGAACAGTGGGAAAATAGTTGTTCAGGTATACAAAGGGGAAAATGAAAAATGGGAGAGAGAATTGTTATGTTAGCAGAGAGAGGCAGGGTAATAAATAAGGATGAGCAGAAAGCAGCAGTTCTGATCAAGTACCGCTGTTCAGTATTCACTAGGGAAAACAGTGGGCCTTTGCCAGACAGCGGTATAAAGGCTGCTGAAAGAGAGAGACCAGAAATTATGCTGCAAGAGTTTACTAGTGAAAGGGTAAGAAAAGCACTAGCAGTCCTGAAAAAGATAAGGCATCAGAATGATATGAATCCTTGGTAGGTATATTCATTCGCTCTACTTAGACAGGGGTGACTCCAAAATACTGGAGGGTAACAGATGTAGTACTAGTCCACAAGGGTGAGGAGAAAAAGCAGCCAGGTTACTACAGACTTGTCAGTCTTACACCTGTAAACTGATAGAGACACTAGTCAAAGAAGACCTAGTGGACTGCCTGGAGGAAAAAATGGTCTCCAGGATAGTAAATAGCATTATTTTGTGGCAGAGAAGTCTAGTCAGAGCAGCTTGGTAATATTCTTTTTTTGGGTAACTAGGACAGTGAATAAGGGTCATGCAGTGTGGTAAACTGAGTCAGATCAGAGGGGGGAGAGAAAGACAGGTCGCCAATGGGGTGCAACAAGGATCAATCCTGGGTCTAGTCCTTAGTGACATAGAAGAAGGAATTCAGGCAAGGATGTGTCTCTTTAAAGATCACACTAAGCTCTGTGCTAGGGTAGACAGTGAGGAGAGGGTAAGGGAGATGCAGAAGGACCTACAAAGATTGAAAAGGTGGTGTAAGCTTTGGCAGCTGAAAATCAGTGCCAAAATGTGCAAGGCGATTCACATTAAGAACAAGAGCCCCCAGAACTGAGCACTGGATTGGAGGGATTAAGCTGGGCACTTTTTATGAGGAATTGGACCAAGGTGTCATCATAAGTGATTCCCTTTAACAAGCTAAATAATCTTACAAGGCCAGCAGTAAGGCAAACAGGTTGCTGGGATGTATCTGGATGGATCTGACAACAGAAGGAAGTGTATTACTTCCTCTCTATATATCACTTGTGAAGCCATACTGGGAGTATTGTGCCTAGTTCTGGAGCCCTCAACTCAGGAAACACAAAGACAGGCTGTTGACAGTGCAGCATAAGGTAGCCAATATGATTCAGGGCCAGAATGGCAGATTCTATGAGGATCTGCTTACGGCACTGAACATGTACTTGCTCAAGGCTAGATGTGGGAGGGGTGATGAGATACAGACCTTAAATTTCTGAAATGAATAAACAAGGTAAACTGCAAGGAACTGTTTATAGGTAGTGGCAAATCTAGAACACAAGGATAAGAGTGGAAGCTGGTGGAAGGAGGTTCAGGAGGGATGTAAGAATGTTTTATTTTACAGAATAATTGAGACATGGGACAGCCTGCCAGTGTAGGTGGTGGATGCCAAAACTATAAAAGGTTCAAGCATGGCTGAGACAGAGTTAAGGGCTTATTAGTTACTCAGGGAGCAATGGGGGTGGATAGTGTAGACAAAAACCCTGTGTTGACTAAAGTCTTGGGGTACGTTAGAGTGTGATGGGCAGATTGGATGGATCATTAATCTTTTTCTACCATCACTGTCTATGTTTTTGTTTCCCTCTCTTGACCAGTCTAAAAGTGATGCTTACAACTACCAACACATTAAAAAAATAAATAAAATGAAATGAAACATCTGCTGCTGTGGTGTCAGGCCATACTATGCCACTGGGAAAGTGGGCATAGTTCAAAACCATGCACCTGTATTATTGCTTTCCTAGTCTTCAATTAGGGCCCAGATATTCAAAAGGGTTGCACATGGCGCAACAGCGTTGCGCCATGCGCAACCCACTGATGCGCCCCGGCACGATATTCAAAAGGGAAATGTGCGTGGCACAAATCCCGATGTGCCAGAGCCCATCAGTAATGTATGCAGGTGCAGCTGGGGCGTGCCCATGCATACCCTGCACAGCCCGATATTCAGCCCGGGATGTGCAGAGCCATGCATACGCAACCCCTACCTGCACCAGCACAAAGTTGATCCCCAAAAAAAAGGAACAACTGATGGCCATCCACAGGTGAACTGCCGCATTGCAGGGCACGACACGGCAGCTGCCACCTGTGGGTGGCAACCCGAGTTCCAGCTGCACCTGGTGGCACCCCCCCATGCCCGATTGTGGGCAATTGTAAAAAAATAATAATAAAACTGTCCAATATCCCTGGTGGTCCAGTGGACTGCTGTCTGCCCGATCGCAGGCATCTGTTTTAAACATAGAACTACGTCCAATATCCCTGGTGGTCCAGTGGACTGCTGTCTGCCCGATCGCAGGCATCTGTTTTAAACATAGAACTACGTCCAATATCCCTGGTGGTCCAGTGGACTGCTATCTGCCCGATCGCGGGCATTTGTATAAAAAGAAATAAATGCTTCCAATATCCCTGGTGGTCCAGTGGACTGCTATTTGCCTGATCGCGGGCATCTGTGTATAGTCAGAACTAAGTCCAATATCCCTGGTGGTCAATGGACGCTATGTGCCCTGATCAGCAGCGGGCATTTGCTTAATTTAAAATAGAAATAAGTCCAATATCCTGGTGGTCTAGGTGCCCTCACACCACAGGCCCACTGCTCCCCCAGGTCAACGGTGGATGGCAGCACACCACCCGCCAAGCCACATGCTGACAGACCGTCGAATGGGATATATACCCGTGGCTCTGGCGTGACCAATGAACATACAACTCCCATACTACACATTCAGATATGTGGATAGATCCTTCACATCTGGAATTCGTCATGATATGAACTGCACCCATTGGCTCGGCTGGCGAGCAGTGGGCACACAGCCACCGGCGGTATCGATCGGCGGGCGTGGCGGCACGGCACGGAACCGCAGGCGGGCAGTGAGCTCAGTGGTGAGGGCCTGAACCCGGTAACCTATACAAGTACAAATGCTGCATCAACAGTCACTGGACCACCAGGATACTGGACTTAGTTCTGACTTAACACAGATGCCCACGATCAGGCAGATAGCAGTCCACTGGACCACCAGGGATATTGGACATAGTTCTTATTTATTTATATAAATGCCCGTGATCGGGCTGTGGAGCACATTGCCTGCTGCAGGGGGAGTAGGTCCCCGATGGCTGCTGCCTGGCAGGGTGCCAGGCGCAAGTTGTTGGGGATCGGCGCACCTGCATGCAAATTGGGTCATAATGACATGCAAATGGCCCCATTTGCACCTTGCATACATTATGGCCCCATTTGCATGTCAAGTTTTGAATATCGCGGTTGCTGTGCAGAGTGCAATGGAACATGCGCTAGCGCATCCCCATGCTCCACTCCGGCCACTTGCACTGGCGCAGTGCCACTGCACCATGTACACTTGGGGTGGCCAGGGTGCGATATTCAATGCTGCTGAGCCATGGCGCAGCTCCGTTGAATATCACCCAGTCCACACCCCTGTGCAGCCAAGTTGAGCTGTGTCCAAGCTTGCGTCACAGCCTGGCGCAGTTTGAATATCTGGGGCTAGGTGTCTATATTTCTTCCAGTAACTATCTAATTGGGCCAGTCAGAGTAAATAATTCAATATGCAAAAATCAAGTCGTACATTTCAAAACCCTGTGCATGAATAACACAGAAACTGGAATTATGTTTATACTTCTGTATTTATATTTGTTTATAATTACGTTGTCCTCCAGTGACTGCCCTTATCATGCATATGTCACTGCCTCCGTTGTCAAAATCTTACCCTTTTCAAATGCCTCCCCTAGACTCATACCTTCCTCCCCTCTTCTTTGTTTTCTTTCCAGCCTCAACCTCTCTCCCTCTTCCTTCACACTCACCCCTGTCCCTTCCTAACTTTTTCCAGTACCCCATTTCAGCTCCCCCTTTGGTCTACCTTTTCCACTCCCCTCTCCTTTTGCCTATTGCTTAGCTTGACAAGGCCCAGTGCTGCTACTCCTACCCCCACACCATAACTGCTCTTTACCTCACCGATCTTTAATTACTAGCATAATTTCTGTCTTTACCTATTATTTTCCTTGATTTGAGTTACTGTGTCATTTAGACTACCACTGTTAGTTCTCTTGGATTTTAACTGTTCATTTGTCATTTTAGAGTACCTCTGCTCAGTATTGATTTTTCTGTTTATTATCCTCACCTACTGATGTGGAACCTTTACAAAAGAGTGCCTTGCACTCAAAGGTATTATAATCCTAGATGGAAATAAAAAAATAAAAATAAATAAACTTCACAATTTGGTATACACCCATATGCAGTAGTCAGCATTTCCTGAGACTGCCCAATTGGATCAATCAGGGTCTTAATTCAATATTTCGAAGTTTACTTACGGAAGTCAGAATCATCCTGCACTAACACAAATATCAGGGTTACATCAAGAGAATGAAAACTTCCATTCTTCTCAGGTTGTGTGTAAACAACTGGTGCCCCCATCTACTGTGTAAAAACATGTTTGCAAAACCAGGCAATTATAATAATGTGCACCAGAGAAATAATGTGCAGACCTAAGAATATGCTAGTAAAGGTCATCAGTACCTGGCAGTAATAAAGGCAGATTAGTAGTTCAACAGAAGGTTTTTCCCAGTATCTGAGGTTTCTACTAATTTATAATGCTTCCTACAATGTATCACACAACCTCTAAAATTATGATGTCCATAACATTGATGCCTAACAATGCTCACATTGGCTGGTCATGAGTATAGTGCAGTCATGGACTCCTGTCCTTTCTTGGGATTTCCCCAAGTATCCATTGGAAATCACACACATCCGCATACAGTGTAATTGCTGTTGCTGTGCAGTGATAAGCCATCAGGTACTGTCCCTCTCTAGAACCTGAGGGAAGCTGCTGTTGTAATTCATTCAACTGCAATAAAATAATCTGACCAATAAAGTTTACTTCTATATTTAACTAAACATGGTCTATTACTCAGAAACATGCTCCATATAAATACAATATATTACTGCCATGAGATCTGTAATTGATATCTGTGTCACTGCCAGAAAAGGTATCTGAAGTTGAAGCATATGGTGCATATTTAATGTTATTACAGAAGTAAGACAAATATATAAACTGCACATCATATATCTAAAAATTACACAAAGAACAATGCAATTTGAATATTTTTTTAATCAAGGAATTGTTATTTCTATTCTAGGCTGTCTCTAGACAGATTTTGATAACTCCTAGTCATAGTTTGCTTTGACATTCACCGTGGTAATATTGCTTTGGTGCACTGCCATAAACTTATTCCAAATCTTTATTAAACAGTTAGTAATCTGTCTGAAATTATTTTTTAAAAGTAGTCGTATTATTTTTTTATCTGAATAACTTCTTTCCCTTTTGTTATGAAATTGATTTTCTACCTGACAATACAAGGTATGTTGTGTGGAAAAAGACTCTATCTGGAATCTGGTATGCCTAGTTCTACTCCCCTTCAAAATTTATGAGCATTGTGACTAGCGTTGCTAGGAATCCATCCAGCATAATCTGATACCTCCGATTTTTTGATTTTTTTTTTTTTTGGTATTCAGATTTTTGGTAATGAATGCCAAAAATCAAAATATTGAAAAATACTCCAATGCAAAATCGGAATCCAGTTCAGAATCTGCATCTGAATGCTGTTTAAATATTAACTTAAAACCTCCGGTCTTGCATCTTCCAGATCATTTCCCAGGCTCTCTCAGTCCTTGATTGGCGTGATGATATCCTTACTTTGACTCTGCTGCTGCCATTGCAGGTCATGACTCAAATTAAAAGAGACTCCACCACAGTCCCCAAATATCTCCAGTCCAGTGGCAGTCCCACCCTAACCAGCAGCCAGTGCCAGTAACCTTCTGCAATCCCATGCCCCTCAGCTTTATTAGTTCCTCCTGTGCTTTGATAACTTGTTCTGACTGAGTTTGTTTGAGTTCACCTCCTGCTGCTCCACTTTGTCCACTGATACAGTGGTTAATATTCAGTCCTGACATCCTGGTATCTATTTGCCTGGGTTGGCTTAGTAATAGCCAGCTGCCTTACAAGGAGACTTCTCCCTTGCTGTTGCAGCAACTGCTGTGCCACAATGGACTACACATCAGGTGGACACTGGTTGGAGGTGGTCTTTTAGTACCTTTCCCTAGGTAACTGCATAGACACTCAGTAGTGTGACACTGACTGAAGTGTGTCTGCCACACAGGGTTTGAGGATGTTTGGCCACCCCAATTCTCCAGACAACACCTCAGGCTAAGTGAATCAGTCAACTCAGGAGGAAGAAGGATAGAGGAGCTCCTCCATTGAACCTCTGGCAGTATGAGGTGGATGAAGGACATGGGTTGGTGGGGTCCAGGGCTGGGTGGAAAACTGGTGCCTGCCTGCCAATTAAGTGCCAAGTGGTAAGCACCAGGCAAGGTATTGTGGGGAGATGGTTAATGGCCAATTTGGGGAATGGGAAGAGGACAAAAAGAACAAGAAGAATGGAGCTGCTATCTGCCAGTGCCAGTTAACCAACCCACATCTGATGGAATTATGACCAGGCCAGATGACCAGCCACCATCTCTGCCACCAGTCTAGGGGCCAGAACAGTGTAAGCCGCTATCCTGCCAGGTACTGTAGGGAACAGTGATAGGGGTCATTAAAATGTTTTGGTCACTCTGGGGGGTAGGAACCATTGTTTTACCAGATTGTACACAGACTGCAGGGAGAGTTTGTAGGCTTGGATATGGAATTAGAAATTCTGATTCCTTGTTCCGATTCTGTTCCAAGGCCATAACTGAGTCAGACTGGAGTTAGAGCTGGAACTGGAATTACCAAAATTCTGACTTAGTGCTTTCAGAATATATTCCAGGGAATTCAAGCACCCCTAATTGTGACATGACTCATTGTGAAATCATAACTAACCAAAATGCACCTGTTACCTTCTGATACACTGGTGAGTTGTGAAGTCACAATGAGTCGGCTCCCAACGCTGATGATGTACAGTATGAAACAGAAATAAATTAGAAATGCAAGCTTCCTGTGAAAGTACTGCTGTGAACACCACACCTAATATTTGCAGGTAGAGATTCTTTTAATGAGCAAAGAAAAATCTAGAATCCTTCAGAAACAAAAACTTAACTGCTAGCTACATTTAAAAATTCATAACATTTTATTAGTACTATTTTTGGCCACTTGTTTTTTATGGGGTTTTTCAAACTGGATATCCACATTGCTTCTCTTTCATGCGTTTCTTTCTCTGTTCCCTCCTTTTGCTCAATTTGGGAAATTAAGACATCCCCTGAAATGTTAACACTGTTGTAATTTGTTTAATTTCTTTTTTAATGCATGGATATGTCAGAGTTTTCATTTATTGGTATTGCAGGTCAATTCATTCAAATAAATGCAGAGACTAAGGATTGGGCAATCATGCACAACCAACCTGTGCTGCCACAGAGAGGTTCTGATTCCAGCGAAGCTCAAGAGGTCCAATGTAACCAAAATCTCGAGGTGGCAGCACAGGCTGGTTGAGCATGTGGTTACCTAACCATTTTTTATTTTTATTTTTAGTCTTTCATTTTTTAAAATACTAAAGTGCTTTTACAGCATGTTCTGCAGCACCAGGGAATGTGTTGGTTTCATTTGAGAACTTTAACTGACTGCTGTGTGCTAGGCAGTGCTGAGAAAAACACCAGCTGCCTCGATGATTTCTGATTAGCTGGAACCTTGAACCACAGATGAGTGCAACTGCATTCCATGACCATTGAACTATGGTACAACAAGGTTCTACTGGCATGGAAATCCATACAGAAAAAACCCTCACTGCACACTATATTTATGTTCAGGATCCAAACATATTCGCTGTTCATTACTTGGTCCAAAATAAGCTAAGAAGAGGCTATAATACAGCTTTTATCCTCCTACAGCGGACTAGACTAGTCCCAGGCCCTCCACCTCTTCAGTCATCTCCCACACTTACCAAACATCTTGTTCTTCCATTTTGTCTAAGCAAACTGGCTTACTGCCAGTTCATCCATCCACCCAACAAATCTTTTTGACAACATGATCCCTCCAATGCCACCAACAACAAGGACACCTGGACCCATATATTTACTGAAACCTTGAAACCACAAATTCCCAATCCATGAAGGGTTGCCAAAGGTTGGTTTATATTTCAGTGACCAGTGGCCATATTATCCGGTTATCCATGTAGCCCCTCCCACACTTAACACTGTTGTATCTCAGTCCCTTTCCCTAATGCAAGACCTGGCCCTGTACCATTATGAATCAAGATCCAAACAGTACAGTCTTCACTCTCACCTTTGGTCCCAATCCATGATACAGTATGCAATTACTTATGTCCAAACAGCTCAGTCTTTTCCCTCCACACCCTTACAGAAATATAAGTGTGCTGTCTATATGCAGAATGCATGCCACATGCTTAATTGTGCAATGTTTGCATGCGGTCCGCATACACAAAGTGAACCTAAGTGAACCAGTTCTAAAAGAATAAATCAATCAATCAAACGTTATTTAACCAGGCAGTTACATCATTGAGCAAGCTCATTTTCAAGATGTCCTTGGACACAGGGACACTTTTGCTTACAGTAGACAACACTTCATACAAAAGTAAACATCGGTACAAGCAGTTACAATATACAAAAACAGTACTTGGATGAATCAGACATGTAAAGCAAGTGCAAAAATAGGCATTTAAAGTGCAGCATATACAGGTTGTAGTTTATAGAGTACAAGTGAGGAGAGGAAGGAGGGACATAGAGAAGGGCAGTGGGAAGAAAGGGTATCAGACACATAGTAGAGAGGGAAAATAGGGCAGCCTAACAGAATGAGGCCCCATGCAAAGCTAATTGATGAGAGGGGGGAGGTGGGGGGTGATTGCCCTAAAGAGATGCTGGCTGACATGGGAAATAGGTGGCCCAGGATTACAGAGGTTAAGGGACTCAGTTGAGTGGAGTAAGGCTTTTTCTGAAACAATCACACGCAATTTTCTGGCCTCTTTAGAGCAGCCCCCTAAATATAAAATAGCTGGGCAGCAGGGAGATTTTAAGTAATTTTTGTATGTTATTCCAAAGCGCTGGTAGAAAGGAGTTAATGGCAGTTGAGCCAAGTCATGTCCTAAAGCAAATCAGGTTCACATGCTGCAAGCTTGACATGAGTGTGCAGCAGGTAAGCTGGTGTGATCATCATTTAACAATCTCATCAGGTTCTTGTGTTGCATGCTTGCCATGTGTGCAGCAACTAAGCTAGTGCATCTCTCATCTAAGAAACACATCAGTTTCTATTTCTCATACTACTGCTAGCAATTAGAGACATTAAAATACATTTTTCATTAATTTCTCCCTAACATTATGTAAACTCATTAATTCTGATCATTTTGCAAGTTGTTTAGTGACCTTTGATTTGTATCATTAAATTGCCAGTAATTTGTAAAGTATTGTTTGCTTACTACATTAAATGCATAGGATTTAGTCAGCCAACATCCCCCATTCCAGATGTGCGAAGAGGGGCCTCTGTGTTGTGATGCCTGAACTTTTTGTTTTGGGCCATACAAATGCCCTTATGCATACTTAGTGCTACAATTGTGTTTCTCCGTGACTGTTTCAGCTCACTTACTTTCCCTTTGTCTTTCGGTATGGAGCATATACACCATGGCCATGTTCAGCACTCTTTGTGCTAAGTAGGATCTTGGAAGCATGCACCATACCTCACATTTTTCACAGAAATGAGAGACATGGACACTCAAAATGAGGGACAATGAGGGACACTAACCCTCATGATAATCAGGACACATCCTAAAACATGGAAACACAGTACCTCAGAACACAGTGAAAACCATTGTATTTACTTGTACTAATATTAGCACCTGAGAATGAATTTCTACCATAAAGCAGGGGCGCCATTTAGGTAGTGCAGAGGAGAACAGTTGCCCCAGCCATTGAATTTGTGCCTAGGCTGTTTTTATGGTGTGGCAATAATAGCATTAAATTTGGATTTAACCTTCTGCACAATAAGTGCCCCTCTGGCCAGTGTACACTCACATGGCAGGTGCACTCCTTACTTGACTGTATCTGTATCTGTAGTGTGTTGTCCACTCTCTCCACCTATTTCCAGTGGCACCCTCACATGTAATGTGGAGGAGCTCCAGGCAAGCAAGAGCACATCAGTCACATGAGTCCGACATTGTCTTTCCCACCACGGAGTAGACAGGCTGCATACTACAGCTTGGAGGAGGAGTTGCTGACCACTGAACTCTCAAAAGCAGTGTTGTGGTAGCACATTTTTGTTGGTCTAATGTTAATGAGTGTCTGTCTCCCCTGGTGGCTAAAGGGGCAGAGGGAGTGCTAGAAGCTAACTCTAGACTAGGCTACCTAATTACTCTACTAGCTCATCTCACAAAACAACCAGCACAGGCCCCCTGCTGCTGCAAGCTTAGCCTAGCAGCAATGGTGACAGCATTGTGGGCCACCTTCATTGGACTTGATTAGTGCAGTGCAGCACCCACAGCAGCAGCCAAGCAAGAAGCAAGCAACACAGGTTGGTTGGATTTGGTTGGTAAGGTGACTTGGTCATGGACCATGTTGGGGACCTGCGATGGTCACTTCTAATGTCCAGCTTCTAGCAGAAGGATGGAGGAGGAGCAGACTGAAAATTGAGCAGTTGGTACACTGGGCCAGGCCACAGGTTCTGGCCAGATGTCTGAGTAAGTAAAAGTAAATTATTTTTTATTTTAACAGGGGGAATGAAGAAGGAGAAAGGGCTGAAATATTGATGTAATTTTCACATTTCTACATCTTTGGGCAGCTTCACAACCCATATAGGACTGGTATTGAATGGAATCAGGGAAAGAAACTGGGACACAATTTCTTTGGGGGGCAGGGGTTCAGAATTTCTGCCAGGAATAAATTGGTTAGTAACTGGGAGGGTTAAAGCCCAACTCTGATGCACTATTTCAGTGTATAAACAGATGAATCTTACACATTTAAAATGTTCCTGATTTGCATATCACTTTTCAGTCACAACAAATAAGTTTTACCTTTTAGAGACATTCCAGACATTCTAAAGCTTGCCATCTAGGGGCTAACTAGCACCTGGCCTGCACTGGTTGTTGGCTCCCCCCTGCTGAAAACTGAAATGGTACCCCTGCCATAAAGTCTACATTTACAGGACATCTTCTGTGTCAGCAGCATGTTTTCCATGAGGGAGGTATGGATGAGGAGCAGAGCAGTTTTCAGGAGTAAAATGAGGGCTGTCCCTTGCATTCTGGAACAGTTGAGCAATATGGTATGCACAGACTATTGGAGCCCCACTATAGTCAGGCTTATGCCTCCCCCAGTGAAGCAGACCTCCACATCCCCATGCTCAGGCACATTATGGCATAAGGCAAGTGAGACTGCAGGGGTGTGCACCTTTGAAATTAATTGGGGGTATTTTTTTAGTATTATTTTATACATTATTGATGGAGTTGGAAATGAATTAAGGCCACCACTTGACTGACAAGGACCTTGTCAGTAGGACAGTGTCCTTCATTATTCTCCAACTCAACATCATACAGTATAAAATAGTAAAATAAAAAACTTCATTCATTTCAAGAGGGTACACCCCATCACTCTGACCCATGGACATCATCTCTTAAAGACTCCTGCCTTTGGCTCCCTAGTACTCAGACAAGTGAACCTCGACTTGTATCTATACTTGTTGAGTTGTCTGTAGCAGCATGGCTGCACCCCCTACAGTGTTTGTGCATGGGGGCAGGGGACTGGCCATGTAGGTGGGTGTTGAGTTATTGCTGCTTTTGCATTTTCCCCTTAAAGTCTGTTTGTGTGGAAGCATTCAAAACCATAGAGAGAAAATAGTAGGAGTACAGGCCAGACAGAAGTAATTAAGTAGTTTGTTGGGTAAGTGTGAGTATTGGGGTGGGAAGAACCACGTGTGTTTCCATTGTTATGTGTGCTACAGTTCAACTGTGCAGTTGAGATGAGGGGGTACAAGAAAAGCAAAATTACAACAGTGGCTATAAGCATGCTGCATGCGTACAGATGTAGGCAGATTTGTATTGAAGTACAACTGAGCCATACAATATGTGTGTAGGCAGTATAATGTAGTGGTTAAAAGCACTGAACTGTACACCAGGAGACTGGGAGACCTGAAGATCTGGGTTTGAATCTCATCAACCCCCACTTGTATATGGTGTGATGCTGAGTAAGTCACTTAACTTTTATGTGTGCAGTTATCAGTGACCTCTTGCCTTATACACACATGCCACATGCATGCAGTCTGTTCCAATTTAACATAAAAAGTATGCTTTCCACACAAGCTTGCTGCATGCATGCCACATGCTTGCAATCAGTTCCAATTTATCATTTAAATCATGCTTGCAGCACACATACTACATGGGCAGTGTTATGTGTGCAGCATGAAAAACATTTCATATAATTATTGCTTTAAGGGCAGTACCTACTAATATTGACCTGTTCTGTGTGTGGGAGGAGTGATCTGCTTAGCATTATTAAATGATTCCAGGTAAACTACAATAGAAGACCAGACTGGAGCCCAAGGATTTTTGTGCACCACCTTCAACAACAGACTGATATCATTAAGCACCGAAAGTGAATACTACCTGAACAGTTGAATGTGAAGCTGCTGCCACTCCATTGTGGTTGTGGACTGAATGTCAAAGGGTGAGAATGAAGACTTTGGTCTTTGGCTTATAAAGGGGTCAGGGCATGGAGGGATTAGGTTAGTGGGAAACAGGAGAATATTTTGTTGGGGCAGGGAATGGACGACCAGTTATATGATTGCTGGAAATTTAAATGCAAACCCATCTTTGATGCTCCCCATCATGTTGTAGTTGTTCTTGCTCTTGGCACAGGTATAATTACCAATTTCACTATCTCACGCCTCATGCATTTCAGATAGTTCTCAAGTTCCCAAAGTCTTTTCTAATATCATTTGTTGTCCCCTTCCACTGTCATTTGTGCTTCCATGTACAACAATTACCAACTCCCTACTTGCATGAATAGGTATGTTTTCCATCCTACTCCTGATGTGCACCACATTATCCTCTGGGAAATGCATCTCTGTTCTATTTTCTTTGTTCCTCATTCACACGGTGCTGTCAATGAATCTAGCTATAGTCTTCAAGGTGGTGTGCTGCTGCTGATCAATAGCCCCAAGTTTGTGCCTCCTTTATTTCATTTATCTTTATGCCATATTGGTAATTTCTTTGTTATTATGCTATATTTTGCATTTCTCAGCATTAAAGTTCAAATTATGTTTTATTGCCCATTTTACAAAACTGTCCAGATACTTCTGCAATTTATTTATTCCCGGTTGTGATGGAACTACTCACCCCACTTGGTGTCATCAGCAAATTTGATGGCACCCACCTCAAGGTCTCTCATAAATGTAAATCCTAGGAAAAACCCCTGTGAACGCCACTAGTATTTTTTTTTACGTTCATTGGTTACCATTTATTATGTCTCATTCTTTTTTGTCCTGTAACCAGTTAAGAATCCATTTTACCATAAACTCAGTTATGTCTGTGATCTTTAGTTTATGAACTAGCCTCTGTGTGTGTCAGACAAATGATTTATTGAAGTTCAGATATACAACAGCAACAGAGCCCCTATATCCAATTTCTTGATGACATATACAAAAAATGCAATGAGAATTGCTTGCCATAGTTTTACTTTATCGATTCCATACTGTACACTGGAGTTCAAGTTGTTTTTTTGTATGTGTTTGACAATTTTATTTTTTATGACTGTCCCCAGTAGCTTCCCCTAAATTGGAATCAAGTTGACTACACTATGGTGTCCCAGCTCTACTCTGTAGCATTTTAAATAATGGGACCATGGCTAACTCTCAATTCATCAGTCTATAGAAGAGCCAAGGCCTGATTGGCATTCTGTGAACATTCAGAAATTTGGTATTTGGACACTGGTAAAGCAGGTCTGAAACAACAAGGTTTACCTTTGGCATTTCAACACTTTGACATCATGATGCAGCACTTTTTACACACTAAGCATGTCCAAATTGCTAGCAAGTACTAGCAGGTTTTATGTATGTTAACACCCTTCTCTGGAGGCCCAGGGTACTTGATCTGCAACTGCCAATGATAAGTGCAGGAGAAGGACATCACGTACTCCTTATTCTGCACACGTATCTGTGCCATTTCCATCTCTCTCTCTCTCTCTCTCTCACAAGACATTACTGAGGATTGCATACCTTTCTGCCCTGTGCTTATCTATGTAAATGATAACACCTGGCAGTTCATGTGGTTGCTATGTACTCCAATACACAGTTGCTACAAAATAGATATTTCCAGATGTTTAGATTCTCTCTAGTGGCCCTTCTGTGGTACTTGCAGGCATGTGGGGAACTTCTCTACAGCTATCACAGAAATATCTGACTATGTATTTTGCTGTTTGCTGCAACTGTACACATGCCATGGGTGCACTGTGAGGCACAAAACATTGATGATTTCCTTTAATGATTGAGAATTACATACATTGGAGTACATCCACACACCTCAATGTATGGCATTGCAATTATAAATATTACAAGTTATAAATAAAATATGAAAGAAAATATAACACAACATTTAACAGTTTGGTCAGAGGAGATTACACTATATCTGTCTAAGTCCTGTAAGTCCTATAAGACAATCAGATTGTTATCACTGAACAATCTATAACCCATTTTATAAAAGACAGTAATGAAATTTGGTTATACATATAAAGTGACAAATAAATATCCAGTTAACTTGCATGTAGTTTGGTTTTCTGCTAGTCTCATCATTCAGCTCTTAAGACTGGGTATGTAGACAATAACACTTGGAAGAAAAAAGATTGCAATGCTCAGGAAGGAGCTCTAATTCACAGATGCTCACTTAGCTACATCTGCAGTACATAAGCCTGTAGGTCACCTTGGCTAGTAAGGATGTACTCTAAGAATGGGTGAAGCTTGTGCATTTTTTAGCACAATTTCCAAGAAATTGTGCCAGACATTTAAAAATGTTCACATGGCATTTTATGAAAATAGACAATTTTAAAAGTTCAGCATTGTTCTAAAAAGTGCACACTTTTGAAACTATTAAAGTGAAATATAACCATTTTTTAATCATTTTTCATGCATCTTTCATGAACATACACATTGCAGGAAGGTGCCATACACAAAAAATGTATACTTCTAATACAATATCAAAATTAGGAAAACAAGCTTTTTATGAAAATTAAATATTGGTGTGCACTTTTGTGTGATATGTGTTGTTGTAATACTGGCTGTAGTAAACCAAATACATTTGTTCATTAAATTCAGGAATGATGGTACAAACCATTGATCCTTATATCATTAACAATGGTGCTCTGTTAACAGCCATTTGTATAAAACCACCAGTTAAATACCCATAATTGGCATTGTAGCAAAGTACTAAGGGGTGCTATACTACTGAGGTGATGTCCCTTGATTGAGACATTAATTGCAGGTCCCGTCTGCTAATCTCTGGTCACTGTCCAGGTTGAAGTTAAAGATCTCATTGTACTTACTGATGAAGAGTAAGGAAGTTTTGCGGGTTCCATGGCCAATACTTCCCCTGCCAAAACACAGGTCCATGTAACCCACACCCAGGGTGCCCCGGTAAAAAGCTCTCACAGCTAAGTTTATATGTTTCATAAGTTTATTTACTAGTAAGACAGATTCTTAAGAGCCTATTAATTGTTCACCATTTTCATCAGTGGTTATATCCCTGTATGCAGGGTTCATTAAGGAATATATCTAAGTTGGTCTTTAAACTATCCACTGTCAGCCAGCCCACCCAGTAGTGTGGAGGGCTAAGGCATCAAGCCTTACCTCCTGCCACACCAGTGACCTATGTTCGGTGATGAGTATAGATGGCTGGGGATCGGCTGCAGGGTGAAAGGGCTGAGTGAGGATTGAGCTGCTGCCAGACAGCTCTTCTTTTCCCAGATTGGGAAGTCTGACTGTGCTGGCCTTTTATCACCACTGTGTGGAGGCATGGTGGGGGTGCAGGAATCAGAGGGGAGCTAGGTGCTAGGCCGAGGTGGGGGGAGGGGTGTGGTGTTGGGACAAGGCATACGTGTGTGTGCCTCCACGCACATACCCAACCTTGTCTGGGGCTCTGGAGAACATGGGGGGGAGAAAATCAGTGGAAAAACTGGGGGCTAGGGCTTAAAGAAGCCCCCCTTCCAGCTGGCACCAGTGGCTCACCCGAGGGCTCAGAGGACTGTGGGTCAGAAGCCTCAGGATGGCCGCGGTGCTGAAAGGGATGGGCTGTACAGCCACCCAGCCTGCCAGAGTAGTACAAAGGAAAATATTGGGGGAAAAAACTATCCATTGTCTCATGTATTATGACTGAATCTTGCAGGAAGTGCCAGATATTCACAGCCCTTTCTAAGAACCACGCTTATCTTCTGGTCATTCTATATAAATGTTCCCTTTAACTGTTTGCAACTGTTCTACCTTCATAACTGCACTCCATTGTTTTTAACCCTAAGCACACCTACAGATCTTTATTCTGGAATGTTTTATAAGCTAGGCACATATCACCACATAATCTCCTTTTCTCAAGGGTGTACATATTTCGGTCCCTTTGCCTCTAATCATATGCCCATCTCCTCATTCCATTCATCATCTTTTTGGCCTACCTCTGGATCCCATCTATTTTTTCATTTACTATGCTTTTTATAAATTTTCAGAGACAAAACATACAAATAACAGACCAAACAATAACAAAACCCAAGAAGGAAAATACAAGGAGAGCAAAACCTGAGTGAGAACAATGAAGGGAACCCACTATACACCCCCCCCACAACCCACCTTGGTTGTGGCATTTCTCAAACTTAAGGATGCACAAAACTGTGAAACAAGACTAGAGGGATAAGAGTCTCATCTTGAAATAGAATGCAAGAGGGCTAGAAATGGTTAGCGTGCAATCTTTGGGTCTTCCAAGGATAAAAGGGTATAGAGAGATTCCCAAATATCCCAAAAAATTTGCGGTCTTTTCCTCATGGAGGTGATGTGCTTCTCCAGTTGGAGAGCTAGGAGCATCTCTCTATGCCACTCTAAAGAAGGCGTGGATCTTCATCCTTCCAGTGTCATAAGATGATTAGCTTAGCTATGGCAGACATGAGTGAGATGTGTGCTTTCTTGGTTTTGCTGGTGCCCTCAGGGAAGATACCCAATATACAGCTTGTGGGAGTGGAAAGTTCAGTAAAGCCCAGGATGGGTTCCAAAGCCTGTTGAATAAAATGTCAATAGTGCTGGATAGCCGAGCACTCCCACAGCATGTGATAAAGGAATCCCACAGGGTGGGGACACCAGGGACAGGCCAAGGATGCACCCTGGACCATTCTATACAGTTTAAGTGGGGTGAAATACAGATCATGCATGATGTTGAATTTTATAAGACATAATCAGTCCTGCTTTAAGGTGCGTAATCTTGGTGTGATGTTTGACAGCAGTTTGACAATGGAATATCAGGTGTCTGCCATTGTCATGGTGGGTTTCTTTCATTTGAGAAACATTGCCAGGATTGGGCACCTGATTCTGACCCTGGACCTCCCCACCTTGGTACATGCATTTGTAACATCTAAGCTTGACTACTGTAATGCTCTCTACCTCAAAGTCTCTGGAGGCACCCTCTGTCGACTGCAGCTAGTGCAGAATGCAGCTGCCAAGTTGTTGACTAGTCAGCCGAAATACTGTCATGACACCCCGGTGCTGAGGGAATTGCACTAGCTACCAGTTCAATGGATGGTACTTTTTAAGGTGGGCTTGCTCACCTATAAGGCCCTACATGGACTGGACCCTTGCTACCTGGTTGACATTCTTACACCCACTACCTTGGTTCATCCCCTCTGGTCCTCCTCGATGGGCCTCCTGGTGATCCCTAGGACAAGATTGAAAACAGCCGGCGATCGAGCTTTTAATATCACCGGCTCTGTCATGTGGAATTCGCTCCTGCCATCGATAAAGGAGGCCCCATCAGTGGAGGTATTTAAGGCCCACCTAAAGTCTTATCTGTTTAGACAGGCCTTGTCACACACTGTATGATAACATGGTTATCAGTCCTTTTTAACTGAAGAGAGATTATTTATATATAGTGATTTGATTGTTTTGTATTGTGGATTATTTTATATATATTTTAAATAAAATTTTTGTGTTATTTGTACGGCACGAAGAGCCTCTAGGATTGGGCACCAGAAAAATAAAATTTGCCTTGCCTTGCTTTATGAACCTGTATGAGCTGGCCCATAGGGATTTCCGTTAAGTTAAGTCTAGTGGGAGCTGAAGTGTGTGTGCCCAATATCATCAAATCCCAGCCTGTAAGTGCCAGTCCAAGTCATGGAAATATTTAAAAAAGGTGGATAGAGGATGGGACTCCGACACTAGAGATACCGACGGTAGCACCCCTTCCTGCTGTAAGAGTCTCCAAGGCTTGGGACAAAAAAAATCCAGGACTGCCCCCTTTACCTGTAGGAATTTAAAAAGACACTTACTTGGCAGGAGGAATTGGGTTTGTAGAGTCAGGAACGAAACGAAGTCCTCACCTTCAATAAGGTCTGCCACAGTACAAGCCTGTAACCGTGGACAGAAGGAAGCTGTGATAGTACGTCACGCAATCTGGAAGTGGGGGTTGTGAAAGAGCGGCTGAGATACTGCAAATTTCCAGGAAAAGGTTAGATATGATTGAATCTGTGCCCAAGCCTTGAGGGAACACTTGATTGGAACTGAGTGAAGGGCACAGGGGAGTAGACAGGGCCTACTACAAAGCAATCTGCTAAGAGAACAGCCAGCTCTGCAAACCAAGCCTTTCTCCATCTCCAGCCAGAGTGAGGAGTAGGTGATTGAACCATCCGGTATACCCCATCTGAAACGTTTACTGGCATTTGGGCTCCATAGTATAAGAAAATATGTGGGAGGGATAAGCAGCCTTTTAGTTTGGGAGCAGTCAGCTTGAGATAAGCCCTATGAATGGAAGATGACTTCCATAGGAAGGTGTTGAAGATTCGTTGCAGTTGTTTAAACCAGGATTGAGGTAGATGAAAGGTTAACATTCCTAGGGGATATAGCAGGTGGGTAACACATTCATTTTGATTATGTTGACCCAGGCCTAAAGTGACATGAGGAGAGAAGCCCATCTTTCCAGGTCCTCATTAATTGAGTCAACTAACTTGGTGAAATTTTCCCTTACCATAAGGAGCATAAACTGGGAAAGCTTGATCCCTAAATAATTTAACATCTTTGATTCCCAGGAAAGGCCCATAGCTATGATATCCTGTTTAAATACCAGATATCGGGGGAACACTTTTGTCTTGGATAAATTAAGCTTGTAAAAGGATACCATGGAAAAGCACTCAGGTTCATGGAGCAGAACCAGAATGGTGTCAGCTGGGTACTACAAATGAAGTAACAAGTCATCCGCGTATGCAGATAGCACATACCGGCTATCTGCTACCAGAATCTCCTTGAGCTCTTTCAGACCACAAAGGCATCAGATGAGAGGCTGTAAATATGAATTAAATAATAGGGACGACAAAGGGCAACTCTGTCGGGTACTATGCTGGAGGAGAAAGGGGAAGAAAGGAGGCCATTGCATCATATTCTGGCAGACAGGGCAAGATATAGTAACAAAACCCACTGAATAAAATTGTCAGGTAGTCCAGACTTCTGAGCAGTGGCAAACAAGTACTTTCAGGACACTATCAAAAGCTTTCTCTGCAGCCAGGGACACCAAGACCGAAGGGCTCTTAGTTTTCCCTGTAGGTGGAAATAATACACATGAGTTTCCTAAGGTGATCCCCAGAAAACCTACCGGCCATGAAGCCCACTAGTTCCCTCCAGATGAGCAAATCCATGGATGGGGCCAAACAAAGGCCCAAAACTTTTTAGAGGATCTTAACATCTGAATTAAGAAGGGAAATGGGGTGGTAGTTTTATGCCGTTAAGGGGTCCTTCCCAGGCTTCAGTATAAGGGTAATCAGAGCCCCTAGGAAACTAGGGTCTTCAATCCCATTACCAAACCAGTAATTATACACCTCCACTAGCAGGGAGCTACCTCCTTGCTATAAACAATGTAAAAATTATTGTTCAGTCTATCAGGGCCTGGCACTTTGTCAGATGTCAATTACCGGATAGAGTGCTCCACCTCTGCTACAGTGACAGGAGATTCCATGGGAATGGTAACTGAAGGTGATAGGGAGGGTAGGGGAATGGAGTCTAGAAAGATGACAGTGATTTCTGGGGTGGGGTCAAGTGCAGGGTCTACCCCATATAAATCAGCATAATAGGCATGGAAAATAGCAGCCATTTTGCAGGGGTTAGCAACAATTGGGGCTATAGGGTGGAGCTGGAGTCCCGCAATAAGTTTGGACAATTTGGCTTGATGCAATCAAAGGGAAAGCAACTTATCTGCCTTCTCTCCAATGTCTAAGTACAGTAAGTCATTCTGGTGTGGTGAAGTGAGAGCTCCGCTTTCTCAGCAACAATCTCAGCATATTGGGCATGGAAAGAATGGAGTTGCCTCCAGTCCTCAGGGGAATTACGAGAAATGTTATGCTCCAGACAATGAGTATCCCGAGGAAGACCCTCATGTTTCTCACTTCCCACCATAGCTTATGTTGAAGAGAGTCAAATGAACTCTCCCTGAAGCGAGCAGTATAGGGCTGCCCAAAGAGTACCCAGCCAGGTAACCAAGCCCCTATTATGCTCCAAAAAAGTGGCAATAAATCCAAGGACATGGTCCAAAGTTTCTGAATGTTGCAGGAGCTGTGCATTGACATGCCACAGAGTGTCACATCAGGGAGCATCACTCAATGAGTACAACACCCTCACTGGGGAATGGTCAGAAATGACCATTGGATAGATATCAGCATCTAAAATGTTGGGAAGGCAGAGGAGTCCTACCAGGAAATAATCAATACAGGAAAAGATTTGGTGTGGAAGTGGAAAGTATGATTATTGTCAGGCAGTGGGATGTAGGATCCTCCGAACATCAAAGAGGCCAGCCCCATCCATAAGGCCCTGAAGGGCTCGTTGTCCCGGGGAGGGGCCCACCCGTTTAGTGTCAGAAAGGTCTAGATCTGGTTGGGGAAAAATATTCCAGTCCCCAACTGGAAAGATAATAGAGGAAGAGCAAGTCACCAATAGGGGGAGAAAATGCGTAAAACATTGTGATGAGTCTACATTAGGGCCATAAACAGACAAACAATATGGAGGTGACATCAATGGCTCCATGCACAATAATATACCAAATACCCAATGTTCCTGAGCTAGCTTAAGGGGGATGGACTTCACAATTAGGATGACAACACCACACCGTTTAGTGGATGCCCCAGACCCATAGACTTGACCTACCCAGTCCCATCGAAAATAGAGGACATCTTTTCAATGAACATGGGTTTCCTACAGATAGTCTATTCCTGCATGTAGGTGTTTCAAATGACATAGTATCATCACACATTTACACCTGTCTTGTGCCCCCTTAACATTCCAACCTAATATACTTATGATACTAACCATAGGTTAAGCTAGAATGGGGAGCTATGCAGTACCCGCACCTGTGTGCATTACCCCAAATGATAAATGAAATAAGAATGGTTCTGCAGACCAAGGAACCACCCAAGCCCTCCCAGAAAAAAAAAGAACCCCTCCATCCAACAAATCCTTCCCCTTAAAAACACCCAACCCCCACCCACAAATCCCCAACCTCCCCGAAACATTAACCCCAAGTAACAGTGATTATCAAAACTACCCCGGTCCAATCAACTGCACTTTCAAAGCACTGATGGTCATGATGATTAATGTCTCAACTACTCAAGTCACAGCAACCCTCACCCCCCCAAGTTAAACCAGTTAACTGCCTTAAAAATTCACAGTAAATGGTAGCATTAAACTACAACAGGCAATTTGACTCTGAACAATATGAAACATCTTAAATAGTAATTAAAGTCCACTAACAAAGTCCCTTTATAACAGGGTTGATGGGTATAGAGGATAACCTTTTGGGTCCAGACAGCCAAAAAAGAAGAACACAGCAGGCAGCTGAACTTGTAAAAAGAAAAAAAAAACACAGTATTATAATTACATTGTCCCTGGCAATGGGGAGCCAGATTGAATAGATAAACAAATTAGATCCCCTTCCCTACCAAGTCCTGGAAGGCTACTCTACTACCAAAGCAGTTCCAGTAGTTGTAATGCATGAAGCAGCAATGGAGCAGGCAGTAGAGTGCTGGACAAATGGGGTCTCACCTAAGTCCATACCAAGTAACTGCAATACACAAAAAGGCTGGAAACTATCATGGGGAGCCGTTGGCCGTGAAATAAACATACATGCTTCTTATGTTGCAATGGAATTGCCAGAAGTAATGGGTACAGCTGCTCTTCCCAGAGCAAAGTCTATTAAGCTCTCCAAATGGCTGAATTCCTGGATGTTCTATCAGGAGTAAACTGGCAGAGTAAAGGAGGATGGTAGAAGAGAACAGCACCTGCAACATGCTCCCGCTACTTCAAGGATGGTCTTTGTGATAGCCTGAATCAGAAAATCACCGAGGAGCAGTCCAATTCACATTTTTTTATTTATTGAACCGTTTCACCAGGAAGACACACCGAGCGACAAGTGGCTCATCTCCCAGTGTGACCTAGGGGAAGGGGTACAATAGGAATGAGACATTAAACATTTAATTTACAAGATCAACATTAACATACAGTTGTAAGGCAGGTGTTGCAAACAGTGTTATAACAGTGTTGCACATCATAGGTAGAAAGAGTGGGCAATAATAAGTTCTGGGTTAATAAATAAACAAGTGCTTATGTGAAAGAAAAGGGGGAAGGAGAGAGAGGGGGTGAGGTGGGGGGAGGTGGGGAGAGTCGTGTCCCCGGAGACCCCTTCAGGATGTGAGAAACCCTGCAAGGGGACTGGGGGGACCAAAGAGAAGAGGATAAGGCAGTGTCCCAGAGAGACCCCTTCAGGATGTGGGGAACCCTGCAAGGGGGCTGTGGAGCTAGACAGAAAGAGGGATAAGGCTGTAGGGATTTAAAGAGGAGGGAGAGAGAAGGAGGGGAATAGGACCCTAACCCAAGAGAGGACCCTTCAGGATGTTGGGTACCCTGCAAGGGGTTGGGGAAGGTCAGTAGATGGGGAATTAAGAGAGTGTTGGAGAGGGAGGGAGGGAGGGAGAACTGAACCCTTGAGGGGAAGATAATTTGCACCTTTGATGGGGATGGGGCTCAATCAATAGTCCATCAGGATGTATTAGATCCTGCTAGTATTCATGGTAAGCCAAGATAGTGGCTAGAAAGAAGAAGGGAGATATGCTTATGTTCAGTTGGATCCCTTCAGGATGATGAGAACCCTGCAAGGGGACTGTGGTGGCCAGGTAGAAAGATAGATGGGGAGGGGAAGGAGAGGAGACAAGACTAGGTGCAGTAAGACCCCCTCAGGATGCTGAGAACCCTGCAAGTGGGACTGTGAAGACAAGGGAGAAAAGTAGACGGGGAGGGGATAGGAGAGGAGACAAGTCTAAATGCAGTAGGACCCCTTCAGGATGCTGTGAACCCTGCAAGGGGACTGCAAGTCTAGGGAGAAAGGAGGGATGGTTGGGGGAAGGGAGTAAATGAAAGATACAAGCTCCTTGGGGGAGGAAGGAGAGGGACACATGGAAAGCATTCGGGGTCCCTTACATTCTATGAGAGATCAAGGGAGGCCAGTAAAGGGGAGCAATTTGGGGGAAGGGGAAGAGAGCTATAAATTTCAGGGGTGGGGTGCACAGGGTAAAATGAGGTGCTGGTAGAGGAGTAGGGTTTGTCCAGTGCTTAGAGGAGGGAATTAGGGAGAGACATGGCAGGAGCAGCTAGAAACTAGGTGCAAGGTAATTATTGAGGGCACAGCTGATGGAGTAGGCAAAGGATGAGTGCCAGATTTGAGGGAGGAGGGAATTCCAAATTTTTGGGAGGCAATGAGAGTAACCGGATTGGCCAATTTTGGTGGATCTGTGGGGGAGTACCAGGGTATGGGAGTTGGTTGATCTAAGGGAATGGGAGGATGGGGGGGTGTTATAAAGGAGTAAGTGAAACTCATAAGTGGGGCCATCAGAAAAAATCTCAAGCAGTCCTGTTGCATAACAATTCAGGGCTCCTCCACACAAGTCCAGATTCAACAAAACCAGAAAGACCCAGTAGGCAGTGGTAAACAAGGAGCCCAAATGATAGGTTCATGGGTTCAATGTGAAGGAAAGAGGAGTAGCAAAAAACAGGGGAGCTGGTTGCATTAGAAAAGACAATATCAGTAACACCTGAAGAACCAAAACTCACCAACAGTGCGCCTCAGTACACAGTTCCAAACAGACACTTTTCAGGCAAGTGTAGATACGGTAGATGTAGGGATCCCTGTTCTCACTTGAAGAGATCTGGAAACCAGTTCTTGAGCTCAGAAGTAGCTTGAGTCAGCATTTCAAAGGATCTCCATTGGTTCTGGTATTTAACTTGCAAAATGGCAGGGTATCGAACCCGGAATAGCTTCCTCGCCACTATCAACTTGGCCACAATTGGGTGCAGTTCTGTTCTCCTGGCATGGACCGACTGAGGGAGATCCTGCACAAGGTGCAAGTGTGACCCTCCCAAAGAAGCTCCTTCTCTTCCAATATCTTGGACAAGATATGCTGTTTGTCCAAGAAGTTAAATAATTTAAAAATAATAGGACGCGGTGGTGTCCCAGGTGGAGGTGGTGGTCTCAGCAATTGGTGGGCCTGCTCTATGATGTATGAGGGTCCACTGGGGGAAGGGCCAGCCACTCAATCACAAAATCTTTGCATAAAAGCAATTGGGTTATTCCCCTCTTCTTTCTCAAGAAGCCTAAAAAGAACCAAATTATTGTGCTGGCTCTGACCCTCAAGATCTTCTAATTTCCCCTCGAGGCATTGGTGCTTTTGATGCATAGAAGTCACATCGGGTTCCAACCTTGCCTGCCAGTTCTCCACTGATGTGAGCTGGAGTTCTGAATCAGTGACTCTGATGGAGAGGGAATCCACCAAAGATCATAGCCACTGCAGTTCTTCTGTGAGAGGGGAGACTGTGGATTGTAGGGGCTTCATCTCTGCGAGGAATCTTTCCTCAGTCAATGCGGTCCCTGCCAAGGTAGTCTTGGTGGAAGTAGAGGCCTGCTGCTTAGGCCACTTCAAGTTCTTCTCTCATTCTGGAGTTGGAAGAGGCATGTGATGTGGAGGGGAATTTTTCATCTCTACCTCCAACATTTTGACCAGAAAACTGTAGAAATGGCACCCAAGCAAGGTTTTCCGGTAATGCCAGTAAAGTATCTTCATTGAAATCCATTAGGCTGTTTAAAAAAGCAATAAAATAGCTTGTGATGAGAGAGAGAGGAGTTGGAAGTCTGTGTTCACCTGCAGGCAGCCATCACATGACCTCTCTGGACCCCCTCTAATAGTCTTATATCTTTAACATGACACAGTGCCAAAAAACTGGCTGCAGTATTTCAAATGAGGTCTAACCAATGAATTATACAGTGGCTGAATCACTGACCTATTTCTGATGCTTATATTTCTTCCTATGCATCCTAAGATCTTATATCCCCTTTTTGTGATTTTCTTACTGTGATTACTGAAGTGAAAATATTCTGTGACCATTATTCCCAGATCTGTCTTCTGTGTAACTCTAAATTCTTTACCACGCAAGGTACATGTTGCCACAGATTTCTGTTTCCTAGGTAGGTAACAGAGCATTTATCTGTATAGAATGTATCATAATTTTGCCTTTGTTGCCCATATTTCCAGATTTTTAAGGAGTTCTTTCATTGTTGTTATGCCCTCCTCAATGTCTTCAATAACTCCAATTTTCATATCATCTGTAAACTTATTCTGTACTTTGCATATTGACCCCTAATCACCCCACTCATCACCCTCCACCAGTTTGAGAAGTTCTCCCAGAATGTTATCCTCTGGATCCTATTGGACAACCAGTCTATAAATTCTGTAATTGGTCTTGGTGCTTTTTTGTGGATTGGTACCACATTCACTTCTCTCCATGCCTGTACCAACCTACTGATATTTATTGATTTTTGTATATAATTTTAAGCAGTCCAGAAATGTGCATAACTGTTTGTTTATTTACGCTGTGGTGCAAATTGTTCGGTCTTTGTGCTTTGTTCACATTTAGGCTGGTTAACTATTTAACTTTGTTTTTTGTCCTTTGATATCTGTAGTTCACTACCCTCCTCTTCAATCATTATATTATTAATTTCCCCACTCTTACTATACTAGAACAAAATTGTTATTAAAACTGTGAACCATATCAGCTGTATTGGATATGATTTTTCCTTCAACAATTAGTGGACCAGGGGACCTATGCTTGTTCTTCACTTAACCTCATTTATGTATTTGAAAAACGTTTTAAGTTGTCTTGTGCTGCCACTGCCACCTTAAACTCTTCCTGTGCTTTACTTCTTTTGATTTCTTTCTTGCACCTCTTAACCACATTTCTATAGTCTGTCCAGTGGGTGGTTTGCTCACTTTTCTTTGCCTTATTGTTTCACTTTCTCTTAAGAGGCAGTACAGCATAGTGGTTAAGGGAACTGAGCTGCAAATCTGGAGACCTATGTTTGAATCCCATCAGCCCCCCCCTCACCTACATACTGTGTGATGCTGAGCAAGTCATTTACCTTCCTTGTGCTCCCAGATTGCATCTGGAAACATGCTCTGGCTTAGTGTGCCTCTCCTGGTTAAATAATTTCCCCCTTCCTTTTGGGATTTTTAGGCATTACTCAGTCAATTTTTGTCAAATGTGCCTGAAACTTTGTATGATTGTAGTCCAAAGGCAGACACATAGTGCATGCATATTTGATGATTATCAGACTTAAGTTATGGATTTGGCACCACGGTCAATTTAGGAGGTGATTTTGGGGTGCTATGCATACCCCCATGAATTCTTTCAGGGGTATTATGTGTTACTATTGTAGTATTTATTAAGGCCCTTGTTTAGATAAATAGAGTGCCCCTTAACTCCTAAGACTGGCATTGCAAACCTAGAGACCTGGGTTTGAATCCCATTAGCCCCCACATGCATACTGTGTGACCCTAAGCAAGTCACTTAACTTCCTTGTGCTCCCATGTCACACTTGGAAATGAGCTCTGGTTTATGTGCCCTTCCTGGTTAAACAATTTCCCCTTTCCCTTTTCTTTTTGCTCATAATAATTTCTGGATGTCTTTATTAAGCCAAGATAGTAATTTGACTTTGCTACTGTATTTCAGCTTAGCTGGACTATATTTATATTCAATTTTTTTTTTTTTGTCAATTAACCATTCTCAGGCTTATTCCCAACTCTAGCCCCTGCAGTTCACCTTCTCTTTCTTACTCACCTAATTACTTCCTCATTCCCGTGAAGAATTAAATGGTAGTAGTTCCCACCACCTTTACTACATAATTTGTTAGCTTAAATGAGATCATATTGTGGTTGCTGTTTGATAGTGCTTCATGAACTCTACAGTCACTTGTCCCAACATCAATATTGTTCAAAACCAAGTCTAGAATACTAGGCTACCTAGTGCCACTATTCATGTTCTGATCCACATTTAATGATATCACCAGCTCAATGAAGTCTCTTTCTTTGGAAGATTTCTTTGACTGGGTGACCAAAGTAGTAGACCAGGGAGGGGCTATGGACATGGCCTACCTAGACTTTAGCAAGGCATTTGACACAGTCCCACACAAAAGATTAATAGTCAAATTAACCAGCCTGGGAGTAGGTCCCAGGGTGGTAGCCTAGGTAAAACATTGGCTGCACAACAGGACACAGAAGGTAATTGTAAATGGAGTCCACTCTGAAGAAGAGGGGTTACTAGTGGGGTACTGCAGGGTTCAGTATTGGGTCCAGTCCTTTTAATGTCTTCATCAGTGACATTGCAGAGGGACTGGAAGGAAAAGTATGCCTTTTTGCAGATGACACAAAGATCTGCAACAGGGTTGATACACAAGAAAGCGTGGAAAGGATGAAAAGGGACTTGGCAAGGTTCGAGGAATGGTCAGAAGTATGGCAGCTAGGATTCAATAAAAAGAAGTGCAAAATAATGCACCTGGGAAACAAGAACCCAAGGGAAAAATGCAGAATGGGTGGGGAGGTAGTAACAACAATAAAAAAGGAAAGGGACCTGGGGTAATCATATCAGATGACCTTAAGGTTAGCAAGCAATGTGAGAAGGCAGTAGGGAGGGCTGGGGGTATACTGGGATGTACAGGGAGAGGCATCAGCAGCAGAAAACAGGAAGTTGTTATCCCTCTGTACAGACAGTTGGTGAGACCCCATCTGGAGTACTGTGTCCAGT
This sequence comes from Neoceratodus forsteri, assembly GCA_016271365.2. Classification (NCBI taxonomy): domain Eukaryota; kingdom Metazoa; phylum Chordata; order Ceratodontiformes; family Ceratodontidae; genus Neoceratodus; species Neoceratodus forsteri. The sequence goes on from CM057453.1 coordinate 699,895,902, forward strand.
TCTGGAGACCCCATCTCCACAAGGATATAGACAGGATAGAGGTAGTCCAGAGGAGGGCAACTAAAATGGTGCAGGGTCTGTAAGAGAAGCCGTATGAGGAGAGACTAAAGGAGCTTAATATGTATATCCTTGAGGAAAGAAGGGAGAAGGGGGACATGATAGAAACTTTTAAGTACCTCAGTGGAATCAACAAAGTCCAAGAGGGTAGCATCTTTCAGAAAAAGAAACTTGCAAGAACAAGGGGACACCATTTAAAGATAGAAAGAGGGCAGTTTAGGGGCAATGTGAGGAAGTATTATTTCACAGAGAGGGTAGTGGATGCATGGAACAACCTTCCTGAGGAGGTTGTGGGGTCTAAAACTGTGGGAGAATTCAAGAATGCATGGGACAGACATAAGGCAATTCTTGTGGGGGGTAGAAAGAAATAGGCTGTTGGTTAACTAGGATCTGCGGCCTATCCTGTAGGTAGGGAAATGGGCAGACTAGATGGGCCAAGCGGTCCTTATCTGCTGTCAAAGTTTATGTTTCTATGTTTCTATGTCCTCCCAATTAATCCCTGGCATGTTAAGGTATTCCAGCATATAGAGAATAATATCTGGTTTGAAGAATTTCAATTTCCTATTAAGTAACACCAACTACTCATTGGTTATATTAGGGGGCCTATAGACAACTTCAAAAAATCATATATTCAGTGGGCCCTTTTAAGAGTCATAGACTTCACAAGATAATGTAGGTTTTCAGTCTTCTTTATTATAAAAGAGCTTGCTCACGAGGTTTCTTATATTCATTCTTCATTCTATAATATACATTTTATTTTATTTTATTTTGATTCTTATATATAAATCTTTTTTTGGAAAAAGTTTCATCACAATTTTTTATCATGTAAACATACCAATTCCAAGTTAATTTCCTCTTATTCTATTTTCTTTGTAGGTATCTAACACAATACTGTTTTATATTTTTTACTGGGATATTCTTCCTGTAATTAAACACATACAAATATTTAGTATGACATTCACTGATAGAGTGTAACATTCACTGATAGTGCCAGGCTAACATTAAATATTGTGACAGCAGTCCAAAAGACTTGACCTCCCTCTTTTCTGTGAGACAGCCTATCTTAGAGAAACATTTAAAGCCGCTTGTGGAGGGACTTCATTATTCATTTAATGCCATCTGTTGTTAAAAAAAATTGTATTCTGTTTATTTCTTACACTCTTGTATTCTTACTTTTTGCACTTTTTAAACATTAAGACTTTCATTTAGCAAATGATTTCTTAACTTGCTCACCTCCACGAATGCTTTTTAGTTCTCATCTCTTTTTTAGTTGCTGCGTGGGAAGAAAGCTAGCTGTTTGAAACAGGAGCTATTTTACTAGGTCCTCTCACCTGTTTTGTGCAATCCCATAGTCTCACAAAGTCATGAAGGAATAGAGAGAATGGAGGCTGATCTGGAGAAGCTGAAAAAATTATCTGCAGCATGGCAGCTGAAATACAATGCAAAAAAGTGCAAGGTTATGCACCTGGGAAGAAGCAACCCAAAAAATTACTACTATCTAGGGGGAGAAAAACTAGCAGCAACTAGCAAGGACCGTGATCTCAGGATCATAATAACTGACAACCTGAAGGTGTATACACAGTGTGAAAAGGCAGTGCAAAAAGCTGGAGGCATGATGGGTTGCACTGGGAGGGGAATCCCAAGTAGAAGGAGGGAGGTGATTTTGCCACTGTACAGGGCACTGTTCAGACCCCACCTGGAGTATGGTGTACAGTTTTGGAGACCACACCTCAGAAAAGACAGACTGGTTGGAAACTGTATAAAGGAGGGAAACAAAAATGATTCAGGGATTGCACCAGAAGCCATATGAGGAATGGCTATAGAATTTAAATATATACTCCCAGGAACAGAGGGCGAAGATGGGCAACATGATAGAGACATTCAAAATACATCAAGGGCATGAGAAAGGTTAAGGTGCAGGAAATTTTTCACTGCAAAGGAGGGAGCAGAACACGAGGACTTTTTTGAGGCTACAAGGGGGCAAGTTCGGTACAAACATCAGGAAGTTTTTCTTCAGAGAGGGTAGTTGATGCCTAGAACAGCATGCCTCCAGAGGCCTTCAGGGCCAAAACTATTTGGGGCTTTAAACGGGCAAGGGACAGGCACTGGGGTATCATTACCCAAAGCGATTAATCAGGAAGGGGGTAGTAACCTACAAATGAGCAGACTATATGGACTTTGTGGTTCCCCTCTGCCATCACTTTCTGTGTATCCATGTATCTGTGTAGAAGGAATGGTCATATGCCAGTTTTTTCCAATTCCTTTGGAAGTAAAAACCTTCCCACTTTTACAAATTTTGAAGCCAACCATTTAGAAATCTATTTTCCTTGTTCCTGGTGACTCCTTCCCTAGGAATTGACAATATCTGATATTAATACTTTGCATACAGCATTTGTAGATATATTTCCTATTTCTTTGAATTTATGCTCCATTTCCTCTTGCTTGATATGTCACATGTCACTGTAGCCTGCATGTATAACAACCACAAGTTCATCAACACCTTTTATCATTTTCCCAATATTTTGACTTCTATGTTTATGTTGGCTCGTGCTTGCGCAGCCAACATCTTGCGGTAGTAGCAGATTTGGAGGCACGGTCACTGTTGGGCAAATGCAGAGCACACATCAGAAGGTGCGTCCCTCATTCCCCAATCAGCCAGCAGCAGGCAGTGACCTCATGCATCCTTAATGAGGCCACCAGATCTAAGAAAAGTACGCTGCAATGAGAGTGAAGCTGTCCTGCAGCGAGATCACAACATGCCTCTCTACGTGCAGGCAACATGGTGGCAGTGACTGCCACCACCGCCTGTCACAATACTCCCCATCAACATAATTACCCGCCTTCCATGTGCAATGTATGCAGATGGGGTGCCAAGTCCCCCTCGGCACCATGTGCCCCCCAACAGTTTTTGTTTTCCAATGGAGGGCCAATTCCTATCATCGTTTATCTCCCCATCCCCTTGTATTTTGCCAATGGGGGAGCCCACTCCCCATCAGCATAATGTGTCCCCCCTTTTGTTGCTTGCTGAGGGGGTGCCCAATCCCCCTCGGCTCATGTCCCCAGTAGCCACCAATGGGGTCCCCAATCTGTCGGCTACGAATCCCCCAAAAAATAGTTAGGTGGCATGCTGGGAGCCCACCCCAGCATGCCACATGCCCTGCAAAAATAAAAAGTGATGTTTTATTTATTTTTTAAACCTGTGAAAAACAAAACCGTCCCTTGCCGTCTCCCTGCCCCCCTTCTGCAACCTGCACCCACCCTCTGTGCATCCCATCTCCCCACACCCCCTCACCCCATACTTACCTCCAGAGTCTGGCACGATGATCTTCAGTGGACCGGGAACATGTCTGCACTCTTCAAAGCTGACCGCAAACTGAAGAAATGCTGGTAAGCTGTATAACAGCATAAATAGGGTTTTTTCAACTTTGGTGTGTATCTTGGGCATTTTTTGGAATGTTTGCACCAAATTTTCAAAATGGGGTTATTGGGACCCCCTCCTCATGAATTCAGTTACTGTCATGGTGTTATTAAGTTCCGAAAGATGATTTTGTGATCACTGCGCGGAATCACCTTTTGTGACCAAGTAATGAAATGACAGTGCTACTGTTCATGAGGGGGGCTCTCAAAAACCCTGTGTTGCAAATTTGGTAACAAAACTCCCACAAATGGCTTTTTTACGAGAGTGCATTGCGCCGTTTCCACGCATGCTCATAACGCCGTGAATTTGTAATATTTTCACTCCAGATTTTCAAAATTGCCATTTTTCCACACCTCCTGATGAACAGTACAGCTGTCATTTTACATACCCTGCCTGAAATGTGTTTTCGCATGTCCGTCACATAATATTGCGGTTGCAGTGCGAAATCAGTTTTAGGGACAGTAAGAGGAAATGACGATGACACTGTACATGAGTAGAGGTCCTAAAATGCCTATGTTGAAAATTTGGTGCTGAACGTCCATAAAATGACTGTTACAAGTGTGCGTTGCGCAGTTTCCATGCACTCTTGTAACTTCGCAAATTTGCAATACTTCCATGCCAGATTTTCAACATTGGCATTTTTTCACACCTCCTCATGAACAGTACAGCTGTTATTTCCCACATCCTGCCCAAAATGTGTTTCCACACCTGTGGCACATAATGGCGTGGTGGCTGTGGGAAATCAACTTTTGGGATAGATTAACAAAATCACAGCACCACTGTTCATGAGGGGAGGTCCCAAAATTCCTATGTTAAAAATGTGGCTAACAGACTCCTGAAAATAATTGGGTTACATATGTGTGTTGTGCAGTTTCTATGCATACTCATGACTTCACCAATTTTTCATATTTTCACTCCAGAGTTTCAACGCTGCCATTTTTTACGCCTCCTCGTTAACAATACAGTTGTCATTCTCCACATCCTGCCCAAAACGTGTTTTCGTCCCTGTGTCGCCAAATGGCATAGCCACTGTGCAAAACCACTTTTCAGCTAACAAACTGATTGTGCCACTTTTCATGAGGTGGGCTCACAAACAGCCCATGTTGAAAATTTGGAGTGAAAATACCACCGCATGCCTTCTTTGTTAGGGTTTCCAACTGTAGCACCCCAACCGGTACAGACTGACAGGAGTCAGGGGTGTGACTTGGGATCATCGGATGTAATGCTCACGCCATTGCACCCCCAACCCCACCCTGCAGCCACTGACAGGCATCACAGTGTGCCTTGCACTGTTCAGCCACAAAATTCATCCCATTCTCCAATACTGCACCCATGTCAGTGTATTTCCTTATGGAATGGGGTAAGTATAATGCCCAAAGACCCCAAAGCACACCACAACACTTGTCAGTGTCTACAGGATAGGGTGAGGTACAATGGCATGAGCATTATAGCTGACAACCCAAAGGCACATGCCAATGCCTTTCACTGTCTACAGGGTGGGGGTGAGGTTGGCGTCACTTCAATACTTCACTGCCATTCCTATTATGCATCTTTACCTCTGGCACTGCCAATACCAATGTCAGCGAGATAACATTCGGCATTGACAAATGCTTGTTAATTCTGGCTCCCAGTAGGCAGTTTAGTGTTACCTGTTCTTTCCTACCCTGAATATCTTACTGTCTCTCTGTAAAATGCAGGGTTGAGTCTCCCTCAACCAGTATTTATTTTTGCCCCAGAGCTCCAATTTTTGGTTGTTTTTCATTGCTTATTACACTGGTTATACTATCCTGGTTTATTATGCTTCTCCCTTCATTTTGAATTCCACATCCTCCATCCCTCTGCATATCATTGATATTGCCCCACTTTTTTCCTTTTGACAGCCCTCTGCACCCTCTATTTCCTCTGTTCCATTTTCCCTTCCCATGTTCTCTTCCTCATGCATACTAAATCTTTGTAGGGGATCAGGCCTATTTGCTGTTGTTATGGTTATGTCACACTTTGCCTCTTATGATTCGTGATTATTCCACTGTTTCCCCTCCGTTATCGTCTGTATCTTTTCTCTTATTTCTCTTCCTTCTGTTTTTGTTCCTCACTGTTACAAAGGCGCTACCTGCATCATTAGACTCAGCAGTATTAGAATGATGCTCAGTTCCCTGGGAATTGGCGTCTGGTTTTAGAAATAAAATTCTCCATTTCCTTTATTTTTATATAATTACTGGCCACAATTTTTTCCAATACAAAAACCGAGTTATAATTTGCCGTTATAACTACCTCAGCCAGTTATAATGGCAAACACGCGCCACTATGCTCTAGAGAAACGCGAGACACAAACAGCCGCAGAGTGAAGAAAACAGCTGACTGACTCACGCTCTCGCAGCTCCGGGTGTCCTGTCAGATCCAACGCGACACGTAGAACTACACAGCAAGCAAATGAAAATCAGCACCAAGATGTCTTTGAGCCACACCACATAGCCAAATTAACAGTTTGAACTCTTAGTTTAAAAGTTTGAAGAGTTTTTTATATCGTTAACAGTTTACAACCTTTCACAGTTCCTCCACATGAATGAAGCCATCTAAAACAAATGTAACTTCATTCACAAACTGGAAGTTAAAACATTTAAAGATACTGACAAATGTTGTAATGTTACTGTTCATGTTTCTTTTCCAAACATAAAAAAGCCATTTTAAAAACACAAATCATTAAAAACTGCAATGTAATACAACACCACAAATAAATTGTTCATTATAGCACAACTGCCTTACTCATTTCTTTGCAAATTGAATAGATTACTGCTGAAAAAATTGTGACCAGCAATTATAAAAAATAAAGTAATGGATGGGTGGTTATTCATGAGAATTTTACACAAACCCTCGGTGTGGGATGCCTAAATAAACCCCTCGGGCTTCGACCTCTGGGTTTATGGGGCATCCCACACCTCGGGGGTGTGTAAAATTCTCATAATAACTACCTCCCCATACATTATTCTCTATATTACAGTCAAGGCTTTCTGTTAAAACGCCTACCTCAGTTTCAAGCTGTCTTAAGTATTGACATTTAACACATTTTCCTGTTTATCTCCTGCAATGTTCCAAATATATTGCATGTTAAGCATTTAAGCATTCCTACCTCAATTTCTGTCATGTTTGTTGTTTAATAGGAGCTTTGTTTGTTAATCTGACAAAGATGTCTGGCCTGGCTCCTGACTTTTCAGGCTAGTACAGTAACTAGCTTTGAAGGGCTATGTGATCGATGCCCCTTGCTTGCTTCGACATTGTGCCACTAGTGTGATTGTAATACTGGAGCAGAAATATGAATTGTGGCTTAAAACAGCCTAGCCAGCTCTTTACACAGTTTAGCTGCTCTGGCAACCTCCTTAAAATGTGAAGTTTAAAATAACACTGCAGATTTAGTGCACCATTACAGCCCACTGCAAGATTTGTCATCTTGTATTGGCTGATCACAGGACTACAACTACCACCAACCACCTCTCCCAGTTTTGTAGATAGGCATTGATAAAGAGAATAGAGCAGTTCGTAATTTTTTTCAGTTTTTCTTTATTTAGTTAGAGTATGTAGATAGGTTAGGTTAGAGGTAGAGATTCTGAGATCACACACTAAAAACATTAATGAGGGCAACACTGCATCTGCCTGTGTCTGCTCCACACTTCACTAAATGTGCCTTTCTTGATCAAATATTACTAAATAAAGAATGAGACAACAGGGTGTGGATTAAAGGGGCACTGTTAACCCATTTTGTATCATGTTTTTTTCTAGTTAAAATTACACATTTTATAGTTGATAGCCTTCTACAGAATTTGATGTTTCTTCTATGTGTCCTTTTTCTTACTAAAAACAGGAAAATAATACAATATACCACTAGTGTAATCATACATAAGCTTGTTGTGGTTCAAATCTTTGAACTCCACCTACTGCTGTCTTTTTGAACTTTAGGAATACACACACAGTCCCACCACTCATGAAGGAATTGTCTTCTCCCACTGTATCTTAAGAAAAATTAATTTGGTTACTGTACCTATTGGCATATACATCAACAAATTCTACCAAAGCCGAGTAATCATAAAATGTGCTTTTCAAACTGGTGATAATTTGAGGCCTAAGGGAGGGTGACTGACAGCGCCCCATTGAAGAATTTTGATGCATGCCCCAGTGGCATAAGGAGACAAGGCAGAAGACAGAGTGGCTTTATAATTGGGAAGTATAGTGAATTTATTTTTTAACCACAGCCTGGAGTGTCTTATTCTACTTGTAAAAGGGCATTTTGAGGCTACAGTTTAATACAGTACTGTAAGGAACAGTTGTCTGAATGTAAACAAGGCCATCATTTTATTTCTAAGGAACACAGCAAGACGAGCAGAGCAAGGAGACCATGCTGGTTGAATAGCGAGGTAGTGGAGGTGGTGAGGTCAAAACGAGAGGTGCACCAGAGGTATAGGAGGACAGGGAGGAGTATGTAAGATGGTCCAGGGAAGTGACCAGGAAAATGAGAGAAGCCAAGGCCCAGAGGGAGCTGAGATTAATGCAGGAAATTAACAAGGGGGGGAATGTTTTCAGATACATCAGTGAGAAAAGGAAGTGCAAGGGGACAATAGTGAGGGTAAACAAGAGTAGGAAGTGGCCAGAAAAGGTGGAGGAATAGGCATAAGCACTGAATAAATAATTTCTCAGTGTTCTCAGAAGAAAAGGGGAGACTGCTACCACCATGGGCTGGGATGGTGGGGTTGGGGGGAGAGGAGGTAACAGATGGAAGAATTGAAGGAGGTAGAGTCCTAGAGGGACTGAGGGCACTGAGGGTGGACAAGGCACCAGGGCCAGATGGTATCCACCCCAGGGTGCTGAGAGAGATGGTGGAGGTGTTGGCGGAGCCATTGGTGGATCTGTATAGCACTTCATTGGAGATGGGATATGTGCCACTGGACTGGAGGATGGCACATGTAGTGCTATTACACAGGAGTGGACTAAGGGATGAACTGGGCAATTATTGTCCGATAAGTCTCACCTCCTTAGTGTCCAAACTCATGGAAACGATAGTAAAGGAAAGACTGGTGTCGTACCTGGAAGACAGTGGCCTCCTGGATGTAAGGTAACATGGGTTAGTCTCGGGGAAGTCTTGTCAAACCAACCTGATACAATATTATGACTGGGTGACAGGTGAGCTGGATAAAGGTCATGCAGTGGATGTTCTTTACTTGGACTTCAGTAAGGCCTTCAATTCGGTGCCTCATGGGCGGCTTGGGGGGGAAGCTAACTGGTATAGGGGTAGGGACAAAAATGATGAACTGGATTACAACCTGGCTAAGTGGGAGGCTGCAGTGGGTGGTAGTGGGAGGGGAGCTCTCAAATCCAAGGCTGGTGACAAGTGAGGTGACACAGGGCTCCATGCTGGGACCAGTATTATTTGGGCTCTTCACATCAGACATTGCACATAGGGTGGTGAACATGTTAAGTCTGTTTGCAGATGACAACAAAATGGGAGCAATGGTGGATGGAGTGGGGGATGGAAGCAGCTGCAGGGGGACCTAAGCAAGCTAGAGGAGTGGTCAGAGAGGTGGCAGCTCAAGTTCAGTGCAAAGAAGTGTAAGATTATGCACTTTGGGGCAAAGAACCCAAGGAAAGAATACTGTCTGGGAGGGGTTAAGTTGGGGATCACTGAGAAGGAGAAGGACCTATGGGTAATGTTAACAGGGACCATGAATAACACTGCCATTGCAGGAGAGCAGCTGCAAAAGTGAACAAAATGCTGGGGTGCATAGCGAGGGGGTTTTCATTCAGGTAAATAGAGGTGATCTTACCCCTCCACAGGTCACTACTAAGGCCACACTTGGAGTATTGTGTGCAGTTTTGGAGGCCATACCTGAAGCATGATATCAGGCTACTGGAAGGGGTGTAGAGGAGGCCAACAAAGATGATATGTAAAATGGAGGGGAGAGACTATGACAGCAGACTGGGAGACATGAATATGTACACCCTGGAGGATAGAAGGGACAGAGGGGACATGATAGAGACATTCAAGTATCTGAGGAGGAATCAATAAGGATGGGGCAAATGGGGTCTTTAAGCTGAGGAGGGGGAGGGACACTAGGGGGCATGGACTAAGAATAGAGGGGGGAAGATTTTAGAAGGAAATGAGGAGACACTATTTCATGGAGAGGATGGTAGCAAAATGGAACACACTGCCAGAATGGGCGGTGGTATGTAAATCTGTGAGCAGCTTTAAAGGGGCATGGGACAGGGAACAGGGGAGAGTGAGGGTGGAGGAGGTGGGGGCAGCACTGGGAAGACAGAGGAGGAGAGATGGGACAGCTGCAAACTAGGGTGCTAGCTGCACACTCAAGCAAACTTTAGATAGATCGTTTAGGTGGTCTGTTTCTGCTGGCACATGCATATGTTCATACATTCATATGAACATCATGCATTTTACAGTCTGCTTTAGCAAAACTGGGACATATTATGGCTGCTGACTGCTGCTTATTGTCAGCTAGGCCCCATCTGTGTGAAGTCACCTCTGCACAAACAGCTTCACTTAAAGGAATGGGAGCTCAGAGGAGGCTATGATTGAGATGATAGTTAAATAGGTAAAAGTCAGATGTGGCGGTTACAGTTCTGTACAAAGGGATTCAATCAAGGAACAGAGATGAGTTCTTTTCTTTGATTAGGTTGCAAATACCACAACGATTTTGGATTGAACATAAAATGTAGATCTAGCATTTAACTGTGCATCAGTAGTGCTTTAGACAATGGTCAGGTTATGGCTTTAAACATACATGATTTCTAGATTCTCTCTTGCTATTTCATAAATACATGTAAATGATCACATTTGTCAGGATCACTCCTTTAAATGTCTTAACTATTCCAGTTACATTCAGCAGTGAACAAAATCAATAAATTAAATGGAACAAAATAAATCCAAGTGTACATTTAAAGAAATTTCATAAACACAAAAAAGTGGTGATATTACACTGTTCTGCTGTCATTAATGAGCAACTGTACATGCACTTGTTAAAAATATTTTCCCCATCATAAGGGCAACCAGGATTTATTAATGGAAAACAAAGTACAGGAATTGCCCATTTTTATGTATTTTATTGTTTAATTACTTCATTTATTTATTTACTGATCATTTTCTGAAAGAGGATAACCACATTGGGAGACAATATAGCACAGTAGTTTAAGGCTCTGAATTGCAAATCTAGTGACATTCAGCAGACCAGACCTGGGTTTGAATCCCACAGCTTCCACTTGCATACTGTGTTACCCTAAGCAAGTCACTTAACTTCCCTGTGCTCCCAGGTTGCACCTGTAAAAAAGCTTTCAGCTTAGTGTGTCTCACCTGGTTAAACAACTAAATAAATAAAATACAAAAATAAAATATTGGTATACCACCAATTTTGAAAAACTATAATCGGGGACTGAATATAGCAGTGTGATGTTTACACACACTTTATTAATAGTTCCAGATACTATTTGTAGTTACTCTAACGGGCATCAGATATGGGTAATTGTATTTATTTTAAATATATATGAAATTACAGTACAGATGATACATTGAGTAAAACCGTTACTCATAAACTCAGGTGTGTCCTTTTCAGAAGGTTCTGCTAGCTACAACAGAGTACCAGTAGGGGTGAAAAATGTGTGGGATGTGTTAGTAGCAAAGAATTTGTTAGACTGAGAGTGCAGTTGACTTAACAAGTGTACAGCTGCAAAGATAGTTCTATATGTCATGCTTGAAAAACACGATGCTACTGATTACCTTGACTGAGTCAGGGATGGTATTCCAATGAACTGTGACAGCCCTACTGCAGGCCCTGTCACCAACAGATTTATGTACTCTGGGCTGAAATAGCAGTTTCTTGAGCTCAGCAGAAGCTGACAAGTTTGCAAGGATTTTGATAGGACAGCTCTAGAGTAATCATTTGTAAACTAAAGGTGACCATTTGAGTTTTGGAGCTGAAAAAAAACCCAAATTATCATACAGTAGGCAGCAGTGTGTCAGTCTGTTGCAGCTGAGTGAAAGTATGCATACTGTAGCTTGTCAAATGTTGTGTGCGTTTGTGTAGCAGCATTTCGTCAGCTGTCTAGTAGATTTCATTTACATAGTCCAAGATGGCAATGGGGATTAGCACAATACCACATTGGAGGTACAGGGGTCTAGGCAATAATAGTTTTTGTAGCGAAACCCTAGCTTTTGGTTGGTGCTTCTAACTATCATGATTATGCTCTTGTTAAACCCGAGGTTTGGGTTTGGTCAGATTCCTCGGTACTTAAAGGGCTGTGCAGTTTCTGAGGGAGTGCATTATGAGAAGAATTTCTTTAGCGGAACAACATAAGTTTAGTTTTGCTATTATTTAGTAGGAACACACTGATGGTCATCCATGTCTGAGTCCTATGGAAGGCTGATTGTAAAGTTTCATTAAGCTTAGGCATGGAATCTGCTGAGAAGAAGATGATTGTGCCATTAGCATAAAGGCAAATATATATATTAGGATTGATGCACACAGACAAAAGTAATTAACAAATACACCGAGTAGCATATGGCCAAGCATAGAACCTTGTGGTACTCCAACATTGAGCATTTGTGTTGAAGAGATTGCCCCATTAACTTTTATTACCTTTGATCCAAAAAATTTTGTTTCTGAACTATGTAAATTGTTGCTGTAAAACACAAAGTGTAGAGTAATTGAACAGAAGGAAAATAGACCTCCTGGGGGGGAAGTAGGAGGTGCAAGGAATCTTGGAGTTCTTTCATGCCAGCAAGAAGAGAGCACCCAGCAAAATGAGTGATCTCCAGGGTCTTATGCCATTCAATGGCCAGAACCTGGACGAGTACTTGGTGTGGGGAAGAAAATTACAAGAACACCAGGCTAGAGGGATACAAACAATTCCAGTAGGACAGGCCTAGCAGAAAGGGAGTGAGTTATACTCTTCATTAGGTAACAGAAGGAAAAAGTCACAGAGTCTATTTGGGACAAGATAAGAGAAGTGTTGGGGGGAAGGGAGAGTCACGTTGAGGTTATGCTACTGCCCCAAACAGTTCAGTTGAGCATGATACTGTGCTGGTCAGAGGAATTTTGAGAGTAGCTGAACCAAATGCAGTGACAATCCTGGGAGACAATAATGTCCCGTGCAGAGACTGCTGTCTTCCCGGGGCTAATAGCCAAGCTGAAACTGAATTTCTGTCCACCTTCAAAATACTGCTTCTTAGAGGAGTCACTAACTTCCACAAACAATACCTGCACTCTGCTGCCTGAGCGGTTCACTGCTGAGGTTGCTAGCCCCTAAATATGCCCCCTTGGAAGGCTACATGCTGAGGCGCTAGGGGATTCTCCTCAGGGTGATACATTGGAGTGCTGGGTGAATTTTCACAAAATAAATCGTAGTACTGTTATCAGTACACTTTCAGCATAGTTTCTGGTGTGCTTTCTTATGGTTTTGGAGTACTGCTTTCTGTGAACTTTGCTTCCTAGAGGAACTTGTCAAACATAGAGCTAGGTTTGTGGTCACCCTTGGTCTTGTTTTCAACAGCGTGAATGGGGTCATCTCCAGTATAAATGTTAAGTAACCAGTTGGAAGCAGTGACCAAACTGGGTAATGTTTTCCCTGATGACAGGGAAAATTAGCTGGACCACAGTCACCAGAACCTAAACTTTAGAAAGGCAAACTGCCATGTTGAAAAATCTGGTGTCCAAGGGTCTAGAGCACTTTCATGAGGCTGGCAGTATAGAGCACAGGTGATGGTCATTGAAGAAGATAAGCAAATCAGATGCAGAGGTCTGTGTTCCTGCAAACAGTAAGGGAAAAAAGAGCCAAAAGGTGACCCCCTACTCAACAGGGACCTAAGGCAAATGATTCTGAGTAAAAATGAAATCTATTTCCACTGTAAGGAGATGGATCGCTTCTAGTACAGATCAGCAGTGAGAGACTGCAAAACTAGAGCAAATGAGGTGAAATTCGTCAGCAACTCAGCAGAAGCTACAGACAACATCAAAGACTTTTTCTTGTACATAAAGGAAGGAAAAAGGTAATGATGGGGACCGATTCCATGAAAACAGTGGTAGATGGAGAAGAACCTTTGTGAGAGCCAGCAATGATGGTGAAGATGCTTAACAAATACTTTGCTTCAGTATTCACCAAAGGCACTTATAGTGGGAGGGGGATCACTGTGAGAACCATAGGATGAGGCAATGGGCATGGCACCTTCCCTGGTGGCTGATTACCAGGCAAAGATCAAGTCAGATAAGTTCCAAGGAGTGGTAGGGAAATGCCCAATGATCATATTGATGCTAAACTGACAGTGGTGGTGCCGCTTGAAGTAATCTTTTAGGACTTTGCCAGGCAGGTGTAGAACCAGAGGCCTGAAGAGTGGAAAATGTGATCCCCATCTTTAAAAAAGGTGTAATGTTGGATCTGGGCAATACAAGCCAAGCAGACTGAAATCAGTGCTGGGGAATGTCTTGTAGAGCATTATCAGGGACAGGATAATGCCACACTTCGTTGAGGTGAAGGTTGTTGTCCCCCTTCCCAACATGGCTTTATGAGTGGAAAAATCATGCCAAATGAACTGTATCACTTTATTTAAGGGGTGACTAGGTACTTGTCAGGGGCAGATGCTTGGATGTAGTATATTTGGACTTCAGCCAGGCCTTTGCTACTAAGGCACATCACAAGCATCTGGACAAAGTAAACCAAAACAGCATACATGAAACATACATAAGGAAGATTGCTTACTGGCTTGTGCAAAGAAAACAAAGAGTGGTGCTGGATGGACACTACTCCAACTACTCCAGATGGAGAGGAGTACTTAGTGGAATCCTTCAAGGATCAGTGCTAGGGTCATTGGTTCTCAGCATCTTCATAAATGATATGAAAGCCAGGTTCCTCAGAAGGCTGCTTAAGGGGAGGGATATCATTAAATTAGCTAAGTGGCGGACTCCCATGATGTAAGGGACAAACTTCAGGAGTACATGGACAAGCTGAGAAATTGATTTAACTCTTGGACCTTCAGATTCAGTGTAGCTAAATGCATGGTACAACACTTTGTGAGGACAAACAGAGGCAGAACATATGGACATACACACTGTATAGGGCCTCACTTGCTGCAGTTCAGCAGGAATAGAACCAAGGGTCATAATAAACAAGATGCTGAAGCAGGACAAGTAGTGTGCGACTGTTTTGAAGAAGGCCATCAGAATGCTGTCATGCAACAAATGACTGTCAACAGCAAAGCAGGGGAAGTAATCCTATAAGGCCCTGGAAAGTCCCTGGCTGGAGGGCAGCATGCAATATGCTCAATACAAAAGACAAAAAAGAGGCAGTCGAGAGGGTGTCACATAGCACCACCTTAATGATCAGTGGTATGGGGATAAAAGCTATGAGGAGAGACTGGAGGCCTTTCACATGTTCATGCTGGAGAAAGACTGCTTATAGGGGACATGATCTCAGTCTTTCATATAATCAAGGGCATTGCCATGATCACACAGTTAAAGTGCAGCAGGACACAGGGACAAACCCTGAAGATCAAGGGTGGTAAATTCAGGGGAGATGTTAAGTGGCACAAGTTCTCTCAGAGGATGGTAAACTAAAGGGGCAGTACTTGTAGAGACAGTGGTCATGAAGACATTAAAAATCATGAATATGATTTCAGCCAATCAGCACACAGAGACACTCTCTTATTCTGTGTACAGCATACCCTTGTGCAAGACTGTTAGGGAGTGCCCCATTTCTGCACCAGGGGAATGACACAATAAAATAAAAAAAGACTAAATGTATTATAAATCACTACAGCTAAACTTCAGTGATTTATAATAAGAAGACATAGCCTCTGAATGAAGTCTCTTCTGGTAGATGAGACTCTTCTCATGAGGTTTTTGGGCAGACAGAACTGCTGTACTTCTCTTTACAGTCTCTTACCCAAATGTCATGTTTGGAGTCTCCTATACCATAAGAGACATCCCTCAGAAGCCCTATTGACTTTTACTATAGGCTTTTAAGCTAAGCTTGGATACATTTTTGTTTATCAGGTGAGTCACTAAGTAGAGGGAACAACAAAAAGAAGGGTCATGCTACGCTCACATCAACAGTCAAAGACACAAAAGCAGCACTGACCTCCAGATGCTTGCAAAATCTTTTAGTAATGAAAACTGCACTTACATTTGTGGTGCTACAGTATGTGCAAGGTGCCATATACTTGTGGAAAGTAGAGGTTCTTGGAAACACTAGGCCTGATGGGTTTAGTGTATATGCGCCTCATCAGGGACCAGCTGGGTACCCTGCACAGTACAGTGGGTGTAAAATGGTACGTGATTGCACATCATACTTATTTCATTTGTGCTTGTGAAGAAGAAGAGGCAGAATGGTCCTAAAGTACCTTCCAACCTTAAATTACTATAGTGTGATGCTTTTGTGAGACTGTACAGTGATGACGTGTTTAGTTTTAGATGATATGAACAGCTGTATTAAAGGCTTTTGTTAAGCTGATCAAAAAGGATGTCTGTGTGGACTTCAGAGGTTATGAGGGATCACTGATAACTTTAAAGTGGTTTGCACAACTGGAGTGTTTTTGTATGAATCTTGATTGTGCCTCATAGAAAATGTTGTTACTATGGATTTGGCCCATCAATAAAAAATACCTAAGATTTTTTTAAGTGTTTACACACCTGGGATCTTTCCTAAATCTCATTTACATAATGTTAAGTCTTTGTTCATGAAGCACAGGAAATATTTCTCACTCAGAAGCAGTTTTGTGTGGGTGCTGCCTGTAACTAAGAGTTAAAGTTGTTGGAAAAAAATGGCATATGCTGCAATCAGATTTGAAACTATTGAAAATTGGCAACATGCCATACCCTGCATAACCCCTCAGTTATACCCTTCCCTGTAACTGTGTAGAGGTAGTATAACAGCATCTCTTTTTAACCTTAAATGTCGAAGTCACTAGATACTGTTTAATGACTTTTATTAGACAGCTCTCTGGCTAAACTCAGGTTTACAACTGCATGTTATTTTGTTTTGTTCAGGCTGTACTGTGCTTAGCTGCAGTATGTATCTGACTGCAATGTACTGTATTATGTGATCTTGCATGTTTGTAAGTGCCTCTTATTTCAGGTCTGTCCCATTCCCTCTTAGCCCCCCTCCCCATTTCAATCCCTGTTTACTTTTCCCTCCCCCTCAGCCTACCGTATCTTGACCATCCTCTCCCTTCTTCCCCCAGAGGTCCTCAGCAACCAGGAGGCCACAGGAGCTCTCAGAATGGTGTTAGCATAGTTGCCCCCACCCCCTGGATGACCACCAGTGTCAGACATCATCTTGCAAGGCTCTACCACCCACCCAACCACCAGGGGAGCACCATTTTTAAATCATCAGCCAGAACCAATCAGCCCACTTTTGCTTCCCCTTTGAAAGAGGGCTTTGCTTCCTTCTGTCTTCTCCTCCACCCACCATTTTGTATACTTTTTTACCCCTGCCTTCCCAGTATTTAGCATACTATTTAAATCACCTGAGTACTTGTGTAGGCTGTGGGAATCAACCTCCTTGATGGCTTCTTTTCTTGCTTCACCCACAGTCTGGTGCCCTAACCATTAGGCCACTTCAACCAACAAGTTTAGAAGCAGGGAGTATACTAACAACTCTTTCAGTCCCACCCCCATCTTGGTCTTGCCTATACTGCCATCTACTGTACCAGCAGAGCTAATGCTAATTCCTTGAGCAGCCTCCGCCCCCCACACTCTAAGTGTATGACTTGCCTATACTGCCACCAAGTGCATTGGCAGGACAAGTGCTAGAACCTTGAGAAATCTCCCCATTCCAAGTTTACCACACACAAGAGCATCACTGCCTAACAGTTACTCCCCATGAATGGAGCAACCCCCCCTTACTTCTCTGCATCTTCTCATGCCTTCTCTCATCCTCTCCTCCTCCTCCACCCATGCTAACTACATATACCTAGCCCCACTCATTTCCACCACAGCCCCATCACCCTCTCTAACTAGTCTACATTTGCCCCCATCTCCCTACCCCTCTCCCCTTTCTGACAAATATCATCCAGCATTGTTTCCCCTCTATGAATGTCCCAAACAACCCTCTTATGGTGCTCTCACACCACGTCCAGATCCCCCTTACTCACAAGGGGGTGAAAACTACCAGCCACCTTTTCTAGTTTCTTTCTCACCCTATTCCAAGCAGGGGATGTTGAACTAAACCCAGGCCCCCAACCTGGGCAAAAACCTTGTACCCCCAAAAGGCATAAACATTATGCAAATGAATATAAGGAGTCTCCTACCTAAACTAGATCAACTTAGCTACTGGGTAACACAAAACTCTCCTGACATCCTCTGCCTTACGGAATCTTGGCTGTCTGCTAAAACTCTCGACTCATCCCTATCCAGCTCTGATTATGCCTTCCTCTGCCAGGACTATGGCAAAAGGGGTGGAGGAGTAGCAATTTATATCAAGCAGTCACTCCATTGCTCAATTATCAAGAGAAAATCTTGCCCTTGCTCACATGAATTGTTACTTTCCCAACTCAACCTCCCTTTTTCCCAGCCTATCTACATTGGGGTGATCTACACTTCCCTGCACATAGCCCAGGACAACCTTATCTCTTGCATGTCCTCCCTTCCTCCCCTCGCAGCATCTGGCAAACTACTCTTCTGGATTGGCTTTGCCACTCCGCAAAAGCAGCCACATCCAAAACTAAGTCTCTCAACCTTACACAATTAATTACAGAGCCCACTCACTACAACCAACATTCATCTAATCATTCTCTAATAGACTGGATCCTCCCCTCTCATCCACACAGAATATCCCCTGCTGGTGTCATGGATGCTGCCTTAAGTGATCACTGCATTACCCACTCTACCAGAAAAGTTCAGCTCCAAAAATCTGCCACAAAATATATTAATACTCATCCACTAAACTCACTGAACACCAGCTCACTCCTTCATGACCTGCAATTTTCAGACTGGGATCCTATCTACACTGCACCCAATATTGATTCAGCCCTGTCCAGTTTCCTGCAGACGTTTAAGCAGATCTTGGACTCCCATGTCTCCCTGGTTAAAGCCAGGGTCAAAAAGTGCCACCACCTATAGATCTCCAGCACCCTAATTGCCCTCTCATAGCCCATGTTAGGGTCTGGTCCCTCTATAAATCCACACTAAATCCCCATACCAGACAGGTTTACAACATGACAAGAAATGCCTGCACCAAAGCAATCAGACAAGCCAGGGTAGATTACTTTAAGTCCCACCTAAATATTGCCCTACCTTCTTCCTTCTGGAAGGTGGTCCACTCCCTTATAGACCCCCTCTCAGACCTCTACCCTTGTTCTCAAGCTAAATGACCAAAGCATCTCTGACTCCATCAAAGTAGCAGATATCCTAAACAACTTTTTCACCACTTGTGCCCTTCCTGACCAATCCTCTCCCCCACCTGCTGGTCACTGCTTACTCCCCCAATGCCCTTCCCAAAACACTTTCATCCTTACTCCCACATCACCTGAAGAAGTACTAAATGCCCTCTACTCTTTAAACATTGCCAAATCCAGCCCAGACGGCATCCACCCCAAGCTCCTATGCATTTCAGCACCAGCTATAGCAGTTCCTTTCACATACCTAATAAATTTGTCTTTTGAGTCTGGTAAGGTCCTCCAGCATGGAAATCAACCTGTGTCATCCCTCTCCACAAGGGTGGTGACCCCTCAGTCCCCGGAAACTACTATCCCATCTCCCTCCTCCCCTCTCTTGCCAAGCTGCAAGAGTCTCTTGTCCAGACCAGATTAATCTGACTTTATTAGGTCCACAAATGACCTCTCCCCATACCAATTTGGGTTCAGGAAGCATCATTGGGCATATTCAATCTGCCTCTGACCAAGGTCAGCTAACTGTGGCTACTTTTGTCGATTTGGCTAAGGTCTTTGATTCTGTCTCCCACCCCTGCTTCTTGACAAACTCATGGGAGCCGGACTGGGCCCCCCCCCCCGCAGTACAGTGGTTTGAATCCTACCTCAAGAATAGGTAACAGTTAGTCAGGATCATGAACTCCACATCCCCCCCTCTCCCCAACCTTGCTGGTGTTCCCCAAGGGTCAATCCTAGGCCCAATTTTATTCTCCCTTTTCATCAATGATCTCCCTGAAGTCTGCACAAGGTCCTCTATGATTTATATATATATATATATACATATATATATATATATATATGCGGACTGCACATCTGGCCCTGTTCTAAGTGACGTCCACGCTCTACTACATACATGACTACAATAACATGCCGTCTTGGTTTTGTGCAAACAATCTCAAAATAAATACTTCCAAAACTGTTTCCATGACCTTAGGGTCATCCTAAAAACTGGCAAGAATACTCAGCCCCCCTGTAATCACCACCCTGGATGGAAACACATTAAACATGATTTATTTCTATAATTACCTAGGAGTATGGTTAGACCTCCTGCTATACTACTCAGCCCACATAGATGTCATCACTTTGAAGCTCTGCCTGAAGCTTGGTCTTCTTTACAGAAACCGTGACTCCCTCCCACTACCTGTTAGACACACACTGCTAACAAAAATGATCACTCCCATCCTTAATTACGCAGACATTGTGTACAACACTTCACAAAAACAAAGCAGAGCACTAAAACCCATAATGAACAAGGGCACCAGTCTCGAAGTATGATAAAAAACATTTTATTTACAGAGGCAACAGCCAGACACATTTCGGATTACTATAAATCTATACTGTAAATAAAATGTTTATCATATTTTGAGACTGGTGCCCTTGTTCATTATGGGTTTGAGTGCTCTGCTTTGTTTTTGTGAAGTATTTGTTTTAATTAAGCATTGAAGCGCCTGACCCGTGTGCCCTCTCTACATTGTTTTTTCATTATGTACAACACCACCCCTCCACTATCTAAGCTGGGCTCCTAATTGCACAATTTTGGCCATTATGTAGCAAATTCCCCTATCAGAACATACCACTGCAAGCTCCTTTCCTCCCTTGGGTTAGCGTCCCTCTCCCATCAACGTTTTTGCCACTCCATTTCTTTTATTTCCAAATTTTGGTTGGACCTACTGCCCCACTACCTGGCTGAGAAACTAACCCCTTCAGCCTTTTCTCCTTACTCACTGCACTCTAGGGACTCCAGCTCTTTCTCCCTTCCCAAGCCATCCTTATCAGCTGGAAAATCTGCCTTCTTCTCCGTCTCTCCTACCTATGGAACCAGCTTTCCCACTCCCTCAGAAACTCATCCTTACACAACTCCATTAAATCTCAAGTTTGTCAACTTCCCTTCCCCACCTGCAACTGCAACTAGTCTGTCTTTAGCCAAAAGAACATGGTTTAAACTTCAAAACTGCTGTACTGTATTTTATTGTATTCATACAACTGATCATAAATAACTGTATATATGCAACTGTATGTAAATAACTCCTTTGCACAAAATTATGTGATTGTATTTAATATTCTCTTGTATCTATTCTATGTATGTATACTGTTGTAATGCCCTGCCCCTGACCCCTGGGTCACACCTTGAAACGAACCTCTGCTCAGTGTGCTTTTCCCGGTTATCAAATGTTTAAATAAATAAAAATTTAAATATATGTCTTGAACAAAATTGGTATACTACACAGGCTTTTGGGGTTCCACAGGTCTCTTCGTCATCTGAAACCTTGAATAGTGAATTAATGTGTTCACTTTATATTTGAGATGAATTGTGTGATTTTGATCCTGCTGTTTCTAAAACATATTTTTACTTCCAGCAACAACACTACATTAGGAGGCATAGCAACAAATCACACAGACGCACACACACACGTGCATGTACACACACACACGCAAACACACACACACAAACACACACACTCACGCACAAACACACTCATGCACAAACACACACACGCACAAACACACTCAGTACTGATAATGATCTGAAAAGAAGGGGTTCATGTGTTTGGGATGTTGTTTTACAGAAATGTAACAATGTAATATAGAAAAAGACATCATGCAGCATGTTTCCTTCAACTGCTTTTCTGTGCTTCCAGTAATCTTCAATTCTTAGTGCAAGGCTTGGGTTGCCTGTCAAGACAATGAGGGCAAAATGGATGAGCAAAAATGATGACAACAAAACAGCATGATTACATACAGCAATCAACAGTTGCCCCCCCCTTCCTGAGGTGCATCCCCCTGGAGTTGGTATATACAGTAAAGGGGGGTGGGGGCAAAGCCCCTCACAATGTGGAGCATGGGGTGAAACCCCCCACAAAAAGAACCGTCACCATATGTGCTCATGCAGTTCTCTCCAGGCTGTTTGTGGTGGTTGCCATTTACACTTCACTATTGTGACATGGAACCAAAGGCTTGAGATTAGTTATAAAAATTATGCAGATGGAAACAGTAAGGAAACTTAACTCATATTTAACACAACCCTAATATCCTGGGCAGTCATTCTGCATGTTTTGAATGTATTTAACAATGAAAATCTGGACAATTAAATAAGGGAAGGGTCTTCTGTGTGTTGAGCCATCACACAAACAACAATATTGATGGAAAAGATATGCACTACCTCCCCTTTCTAGATTCACTGCAGTCAGCAACAAGAACATTACACAGTTCAAGTAGCAAAGCAAAAATCAAATAGACCAAATGCAAAGGGTCATCATAGAAGGATTAAGGACATTAATTAAAAACCCAGCATTCTATAATTTGGTACTTGAAGCTCTTTGTAACTATACATGAGTGGTTCCTTTGTGGTTTATAATAAACACTAAAAGAAATAATTGCATCAATGTTCCATATAATTAACAAAAATAAGAAGGGCACATTGATCAATATCAGCCAATTAATTTTAATGAACTGCACAAGGAAAAAAAAAACACTACAACATAAAATGTTGCGTGATAAGAGATAGCATATGTTTGCAAACTGTGTGTTATGTCAAACAACTGGTTATTTTTAAAAGCATCTAGACAAAGAGAAGAATGTGAATAAACCTGAACTTTCACAAGGCCTTCAATGTGTTTCCTTCACAAAGGCAAACATAAAGTGTGTAGTTGGTGGGGGTTGGGGGCATTGCATTGTGTATCAGAAACAGACTAAAGGGTAGAGCCCAGATAGTGGTGTTGCAAGGAAGACCTTCTGAGTTGAGGCAGATGAAATTAGTGGAGCAAACTAGTGGTCAGTTATGGGCTCAAGGATGTTAATAATTTCAATAAATGACTTAAAGGAGTCATGACTCCTAAATGCCATGAATACAATCCTGGATAACACATGGGGCCTGATTTTCAAAGAGTGATGCTGGGCTTTCATCAAGCCCTGTATCAAACCCTTTTTTTTGGTGCAGCTATACCAAATGCCTTTGCCACAACTGTGCCCAAGTTTGGTACAATGGGCACAGTTGCACACTTTACTGGATCTATGGCAGCTTGTGCCAAATATTTGGTGGAAGCTCTGTAAAAAGGGTATCAGGGATTGCCAGAAATTAAACCAGAAAAAGTTGGTCTGACTCATGGCAGTAGGCACACAGGATAGAAAATTCCAGTTGCTGGCCAGGAGAATGCTGCAAGCCCCGTGCATTGTACGTTCCGCACACTCGGAGCTTGTGATATTCTTGGCCCTTTGAAAATTGAGCCCATGATGTCAAAGTAGGGTGAACTTTGTACAGATGAATGGAATTCTGCAAAATGACTTTTGCACAAAAGGACTGGGCTGATTGAAGACAAAAAAAAACATAATTGGAGAAACGTACAAGGTACTGTATTGCTTGTAAGTGCAATAAAGGGTTTTAAATAAATTAAAAAGTAAGGCTTTTGCAGAAACACTGGAAAGATACATAAACTGTCACAGCCCAGTGACTATTGGTTGTGATTTTGACAGTGACATCTAGTAAATATGGGATATGACATGGGTGAGAGTGAGATAGCAAAAATATCTCCACAAGCTGCCACTGAACTCATGATACCCCACAAGTGGCAAAGCCTCGAGTGTGATACCTAAAGTTCAAAGACAGTGAGTGGGGATATTTCTGCTATCTCACTGCCACCCATGTCATATTCAATTTACACAACAATTGTAGGTCTCTCTTTTTTTAGTTTTAAAGTTATTTACATTTGTTTGTTGCAAAAAGTGAAAAAAAATGGATTTTGTGCAGTTTTTTGCCAAATATGAAAAAACTAAAAGGTATCTGTAAATGAAACACCACTCATTTTGTAGATCTTTTTATGCTGAACAACTTTTGTGCTCACAGTACCATGCTATCATTTCTCGTTTTAAAGTTATTTGCATTTCAATATGGTTAGTACTGTTACTGAGGCCGAACATTCTAAATGAGTTCTGAACTTTGTGTGACATACAGTATGAAACACTCTTTTAACACTCTGCAGTATACTGCAGCAAACCTACTGAATAAAGCAATGTAATTTCAATGGCAATTAGTCCCCTTTGTCATGCAGGAAACTGTGGCATTCACTTCGTCCTGGCACTGTCACATTGAAAGTACATTGCTTTATTGTGTTGGGTCTTCTGCAGCATTCTGTAGAGTGATGCAAAATGTTACAGAATTGAATTTCATCCAGGGGCCATTGTACCCAACTGGCCAAAATATCCATTGTGACATATCCAACTGTGAAAATTTAAATGATATATCACATGTGGTCAGTGAGATATCTCTTTTATCTTCATGAAAAGAGACCCACACATGTTGTATAAAGGAAAATATACTAGTCAGAGTCATTTCTATTTAAAGACATGTAAGGGTATGTTTTGTTGATTGGGTGGAGAGGTGGGGTGAGCACGGTTACTTTTTGTTTGTGGCCCATGATAATCAGTGTTTCAGCTTTTTGTGGTTAGCTTAATCATTTACATCAGTTTTGATCCCAACATAACCCTCTACACACACATCTGGGAGGCTAACCTGTATGCTTTTAAGAATTTTTAGGTGTGAGATGAATGCCACCTGTTGGTTTACAAGAATTGGCTAATAAAGAATAAAGGAGTCTTGTAGTTCTGTTCAGCTGCAAAGCTGATGACATGAATGTTTGCTTCAAGCAGCAAGAATGTACATGTAAACCCCAGGGCTGGCAGAGGGGATGTGGACAGGACATACTGAAGAAACAGCTGAATGAAATAGTCATTGAGTAAACATGTAAAACTAAAGCCCTCTGTGTAGCCATTTCCTTCGATGGCTTTATGTCAAAGGACACAATCTCCAGCCTATCAATAGAGAAGGCACCAAGAGTTCAAGTACTGAGAAAAACTGAATAATCATAGAAGGTACTAGAATTTGAGAATGACATGAAAAAACAGTAAATCAATGTAGGGTAATGATGAATTGATGCAGAATTTGTATATTTCTTAAAAGATCTGAAATTTAACACTTTCACCTTTGATTTGTCCCAATTGCACTTTTGAGCTACTTCAGATCACTTTGACCTGCAGCTGAATAACTACACAAATAACACTCTAGAACTTCACATGTCATCAGAGCTGGTATACTATTAAGCAGGTGAAACAATTAGGGTGCTGCAACCAGTTCAACTGTCATGCTGGTGAACTGGATTTTGCAGTGCTCAGCATGGATGGTGTCATCTGGGTGTTGTGCCACTTGCCCCATATGCCTCAAACCTGGAGGTAATTATATTAAAGTATGGGGAATGCAGTTGGCACAGCCCCCTGCAAACAGCCAGATTGTGCCCTGGGGCATTGGGCATGAAGGGGGTCAGGCGGTACAATTGCTGGGCACGATGTTCGCTGTCAGCATTGTGGTTGTGTCCTAATGACTGTTGCTTTTTTCTTGTCGCTGCAACATGGTGGAACTGTCAGTGCTAATCCAATGACCACCCTGTTTCCCATCACAGGCAATCCCCCACCTCCTCCTTTCCCAGACTGTTTTAAACACAATTCTGAATCCTGATACAGAGCCAGGTGTTACTGTAGACTGAGTCATTTGAAAAAAAAAATGGCTGGAGGATATGAGTGAGTGGAGGAGATTGTGATTGACTGGAGTGGGTGAGAGGTGGTGGAGATGTGCCTCTTACTCCTAGTCTTAGCCTGCTAAACTCCCATATTAAAGCCCTGAAGTATCTATGGTCAATGTGTCAGTGTTGAACCGAGATGAAAATCGAAGTTGAACTGAAGCTGTCAATTTTCACATTCATACACCCTTGGTATAGAGCTATGATTATTCTCCACCCAATTTAGGACTTATCCAATTGGGAGCTGAGTTTTTAACTGGACATGCCTGGTCAGATCCATAGTGATCGACATTGCAATTTGTCTTAGAGGAGTCAGCTCCTGGAACTGCAGGTGAAAAGCAAGCCTTGGCTTGAACCAGGCACTAAAATTGTTAGCCAGCATTCTTATTATCTAAATAGATAGATTATGGTAGACCACAGACTTTGTGAGCAAGACAGGTAACTCCTTGAGAAAAGTTATTGGGTTTAGGATGAAGCTGAAAAGAATTCTGTGATCTTTGAGGTGAGGTGCTTGCCATCATTTTGTGCACTGCTCTTCTTGCCAGTTGGAAATTGTTATAATTTTAGAAGACCCCTACACAGTAAAGGCAGAAGAGGATTGTGGAGTATCACTGATTAGTTCTCCCAGAACTCAGTCTGCATAGTGCTTCCAGCTTTCCATGACCTTTCAGCTAACTGGATGGTCATCTTGATATGCTGCCACCATCCAGCCTGACTCTCACTTAGGATGTTTCTAGGTTCACTTTCCATCATTAGCCACTGTTAATACAGTAAAATTACCTTTTCTAAGGGCAAACAATCCATTGCTATAGTCAAAGCTGGTAACACTCTTTTACTTGCCATCTATTAGTCTCAGGTGGGGTCAGGACAATTTAGCAGACTGCACCTTCTAAAATGAATTATGGACCTTGCCAGTTACAACAGGTTACCTAAACTCTTAAGAGTATAATCACAGAGAGCATGAATTATATAAAATTATATTTAATAATCCATGTTATTTACATATGGTACAGGATTATACATACAAAAGACTATGGGGAATACAGTACACTACAGAACTACAGCACAGTTATTTTTGCCTTCAGGCCTAGGACAGCAAAAAGGGAAAATGCAATTTTCAATTATCTCCATCAAAGTCCATCTGTTAAAATATGTTTTACAGAGAAATAAACAAAAATTGCATTGTTGTCACAAGGAGGGAAAAAGTCTGTCCAGAGATGGTGACAATTTTATTTATTTGAAACATTTTACCATGTAAGCAGGTAGGGTATGGATGGGTTTGCTTTCAGCTGCAATCTGGGGGCAACAGGGAATAGCAGGGTAAAGAAATACAGTAATACATGATATGCAAACATTTTGTGACTAAATAAAATACTGAACATAGAGATGAAAGTTATAAATGTATAGAACATACTGTATATGCAGAAAGTTGAGATAAAAGAAAAGAGATTATACCAACAATACATGATATGAAGTATATAAGAGAGCTATAAATACAGGCAAAAAATACTAGAACTACATAGCAAATATAAACAGTAAATGCAATTATGCTAGGTAATGCAAAAGGTATCAGCATCATGAGGAGCATCAGCAAATGCAATATGCAGCACACGGACAGCAAGAAAGTTGTTATACCAGACAGCATGTATCCCAGAACTGCAAAGACAGAAACATAGACTCTGATGGCAGACAAGAATTACTTGGCCCACCCAGTCTGCCCATTTTTCCTTGGCTATACAGTCACTGTAGGTATTACTTGATCCCTGCTTCCCTTTGCATTCCTCTAAAATTCCCTTATGCCTATCCTATACATTCTTGAATCCCACCACTCTTTTCACCCCCACCACCTCTGCTGGAAGACTGTTCCAGGTGCCCACCACTCTTTCAGTGAAGAAATATTTCCTCACATTTCTCTTGAATTCACCCCCATTCCAGCTTCATTGCATGTCCCCTTGTTCTCGTGCATCTTTTCCTGTGTAAAATACTACCCTCCTGTATTCCCCACCTGAACAAACTCTTGGAGAAGATTGTTCATCGCCAGTTCTCTGACCACCTCGAGAAATATAACCTGTCATGTAGCCAATAACACAGTTTCCACAAATCCCACAGCACCACATTGGCACTGGCCCAGTTTACTGATCATGTACACAGAAACATGGACATGTGGTGAGTGATGGGTGCTGTTTGTGGACCTGAACAAAGCCTTTTACCTGGTCAGCCATGCCCTATGACATTCCACTCTCCACCAATTTGGCTGCTTCTCCAGAGACCTCTCTATGGTTTTGGAGCCATCTCTCTGGATGGTCCCAGTCTGTATGCATATGCCCTGCTATCTCCCCTGCCCTCCCTGTCTCTATGAGTGCCCCTCAGGGCTCCATCCTTGACCTACTACTGTTCTCTATCTTTATAAACTCCCTCCCCTCTGACTGCTGCTCCTGTGAAGCTCTTCTGTATGCCAATGATCTCATATTCTTTTACAGTGACAAGTCACTGGCAAAAATATCCTGTATCCTGTCCCATAATTATGGCTCAGCAGACAACTGGTTCCTGTCACACAGGATACTGGTCAATGCCAAAAAAACTAAGGTAATGCTTTTTGGGTTCAAACCTTACCTGTCTTGTATCATCAAGTCTGACTCCTCCCTCTTGGTGCTTACACCTGATGGCCCAGTGCTAGAAAATGTTCCCAGTTTCAAGTACCTGGGTGTAACCTTCAACTCCTCCCTTTCCTACATGGAGCATGTAAGCTCCATTGTATATCAGGTTAATCAAAAACTTGGAGCTGCATTTCAGCTCAAACATTTCCTGTCCAGTGAGGCCCGCTTAGCTATTGCCCAAGGTAATCTGCTACCTATCATTGACTACTGCTCCCCCATGTATTCCACAGTATCTTTGATCCTATGCATGCATCTAAACTCCGTGTACTTCTGGCACCCTACTCTATGCACCATTGCAGCCTTTACCAGGCGCTAGGGTGGCTCCCTCTCTCTGGCCATTTTTTTTTTGTTAGTTGTTTAACCAGGACTAGCACACTAAGCTGAAAGCTTTTTTACAGGTGCAACCTGGGAACACAGGGAAGTTAAGTGACTTTCTCATGGTCACACAGTCTATAAGTGGAAGCTGTGGGATTCAATCCCAGGTCTGGTCTGCTAGATGTCACCAGATTTGCAGCTCAGAGCCTTAAACCACTGCGCTAAACTGCCTCCTTTGAAAATGCACTGGGCTGTATCATTGACAACACCCTTAGAGATGGTGGTGTTTCACCTTATACAACCTTCCTGAAGGTTAGAGCTACTTCTAGAAGCCTACGTGTATGATGGGGTCCCTCCATGGAAATCCCTAAAGTCTCCATGGTAATGGGTGGCAAAGCTATGTCAGTTGCTGCTCCTTCTCTCTGGAACATAATCCCTTCCCCCACTCCGGTCTGCAGACACTCACAGCTCTTTCAAACACTGTTTCAAAGCCTGGCTACTGAAAGAGGCAAAATGCTTGTGCTGTCTGGGGTAAGCTTCTTCAACTTACTACCTATCCCACCTACCTTAGCCACCAACCCAGCTCTTACAGTTGCCTTCCCTAACACAGCACTCTGTGACTACCTTATTTTTTTGGTAGTCCAGTTGTTATTGTCTGTTACCTTTGACAGTGACTCCAATGACTTGGTTTCTGAAGTTTTGCTCAAAATTTAATTGTATACTGTATACTGTATACTGTCACCCTTTCCCCAATTTTTTGTTATATGTAGTATATTATATTAATTTCTTTCAACACTTTGTACACTGTGCTGTTTATACTGCTATACTATTCTGTTTGCATTCTGTATAATTTTGTTTTCTGGTATGTATTTTACTGTGCCATACTGTTGGCCTGGGTCATGCCTGAAAACGGTCCCCTGGATCAATGCACCTACCAGGTAATTAAAGACTTAAATGAATAAATAAATAAATTTATAGGTGTTTGTCATATCTCCCCTCTCCCTCTTCTCTTCCAGGTACACATTTAGGTCCTTCAGTCTCATAGGGCTTCTGCTGCAGATCCTGCACCATTTTGGTTGATATCTTATTGACAGCCTCCTCTCTGTCTACAGTATGTCTTTCCTGAGATGTGGTCTCTGGAATTGGATATAGTATTCCAGTTGGGGGTCTCACCAGTGATCTATATAGTGACAACATCTCATTTCTCCTTCTGCTGGTGCTACCCTTCCCTATACACCCCAACATCCCTCTGGCTCTACCAACTGCTTTTCTTCACTGCTTCTCCGTCTTAAGGTCATCAGATAAAGCCAATCCCAGATCCTTTTCCTTTTTAGAGACCATCACTACCTCTTCTCCCATTTTGTATTCTAGCTGTATGTTTCTGTTCCCTGAGTGCATTATTTTGCACTTTTTCACACTGAAACACAGCTGCTATGCCCTTGACAACTCCTCAAGTTTTCTCAGGTCTCTGCATATTCTTTCTACCCCCTCTGTGAACTCAGTGGATGAATGAGCACTGAAAGATGATCATGATGTGCCCTTGAAGATTGGTTCTCTCCTATGCTAGACAGAATAGGAACACATACAAATGGAAAGATTGGTGTGCCTCTGAATAACACTATTACAATACAAGCAGAAGGAAATGGAGAGGCGTAAGGGGACTGAGATATGAATATGGATGAGGAGTGACAAGTCAGTTTCCAAGCCTTGCCCCCTACAACTTTAACAAATGCAAAATTTTCTCAAAGATTTTTCACATCTCCTCATGATATTTAGTGGAGGTGAAGTTTGCATATTTTGTATTACTCTAACAGACACCTTCTTAGCAAGTAAACAACAAAGGCAGCCATGTTCATGGATAAGGGAGTGGATGCACTTTATGGCAGCAAACCCCACCGAAGCCGTTTACTTTAAGCAAACAATGAATGCATTCCAGCCAAAAGTGAGATACGTATAGTATAAAGCACCAGTTGGAATTTGCAGGCATTTACCTGAGCAGAAAGAATCACTTACAAACACAGATGCAGGCTATCTGAATCAACAGGCTTTAATTCCACAAAGCGTAAATAAGTGAAAACAGCTCAAGTCAACCTGCCTAAAGAACAGAATATACTGTAACATGGTGTACAGCAATAAAGCAGCAGAGTCCACCCGGCTCAAGCACATAACTTCCTTTATAGCATGGGTTCTGACATCACTTCTGCAAAACCACAAACATACATCTATTCATATTATTAAAGGCACAGCACACTGACTAGGGGGTAGAGACACTAACAAGCTTGCACACACAAACAAGAACAAAAAGAAAAGAAAAGAAAAGCATCTGTAACAGGAAGGGACACAGATATGTGGGGAGTGGCTGTGGAGCAGCAGTCTTCTGGGAGACATTCTGGAGACTGCTTTGCTGCCCTATTTGAAGGCACTTCTCTGGCCTGAGGGAGGAGGTTGTTCATCTCTATGCTGACCTGGCAAGGATTCGGGAAACCTGCTCCCCCAGTCAGGGACCACCAAGGCCACTGCCACTACCTCAGAGGTTGCCAAGAAAGAGGAGTGGTTGGACCACGGTGGGCTCAGGGACAGTAAGGGTGGTGGAACAGAGGCCCATCCCTCCAGTTGTGCCTCTCCACAATTCATTCACCACTCTGGAAGAGCATGGTTCCTCTATGGAGGCACCCACAGTGGTGACCAAGGAGGATGCTGGGAACCTCCACAATGGAGACCCAAAGGATGGTGGCACAGGACCCCACAGGGGAAGGAAACAACTTCTGGAGGGAGAATCAATTGTTAGGGGGTAGAACTGGGGGAGGGAAGGGAAAGGGAGATTAGGTGCCTTCCTGGCAACATGACTTGGAGGGACAGGAAATGAATCCTCAGGATCGTGGGTGCAGCTGCAAGCGAGAGTGATCTGGATGTCATTATCCACCTAGGGACAAATGACCTGGCTGAGAATGGGATCAGAGCAGTGCAACAGGAGTTTGTGGAGTTGGGAAGAGGTCTTAAACAAGTAGCACACATGGTAACTTTCTCAGAAGTGCTATCTGTGTATGGCATGGGTGAGGCTAGGGTACTCTGCACCATGGGATTCAATGACTGGTTGAAATACTCATGCAGAGCTCATGGATTTGGCTTCATTGGGGACTGGGACTCCACCTGGATGGATGCAGAACTATACTAGAGTGATGGTCTACATCTATACAGGAGGGGAAACAGGATCCTAGGTGATAGGTTTAAAAGCTTCATTGGCAAGCATTTAAGCTAGCCAAGGGGGAAGGCACTGAAAAGGACAAGGGAAATCATAGCCCCCCCAAAAAATCAGGGGGGTTAGTGAGATAAACACCAAGATAGAGCAGTCGATAGGGAGAATGGCAGGGGTAAATGGATAAAAAGATAAGGCAGTAATGACAGGGATGAGGCAAAAAGAAATAAAGCCATAAAAAAAATGGAGGATAATGAGTACCGATGCCAGTAGTCTAGGTGAAAAGCTCCCTGAAATGGTGGCCTTGATGGAAGAGGGATGCCTGGATATCATGGCAGTAACAGAAACATGGTACACAGAGAACCATGACTGGGATGTCAACATACCAGGGTACACAATCTACAGAAGGGACAGGGAGGGAAGAAGAAGAGGAGGAGTAGTAGCTCTCTATGTAAGGGAAGGGATCAAAGAAATTGAACTAAAGAGTAAACAGTGAGGAGAGGAGGCACTGTGGGTCACCCTGGAGACTGGAAATGGCACCACAATCTGCACAGGGGTTGTATACAGACCCCCATCTCAGTGGGAGGAAATAGATAAGGAAATGATAAGAAGCATCCTTAGGATGGCAGAGAAAGGGGAGATATTCCTGATGGGGGACCCGAATATGCCAGATGTTAACTGGTGCACCTTTGCTGCAGCCACGTCCAAGAGCAAGGCCATTCTCAAAGCCTTATAGGGGGCATGCCTCAGACAGCTAGTTTTGGAACCCACTCAGGAGGGAGCAATCTTAGACCTGGTAATCTGAAATGGTGATGGAGAGAGGAGCTCCGATCTTGAAGTGGGCAGCCATCTGGGAACAAGCGACCACCAAATAGTGTGGTTCATGATAAACTTAGCTGTAGAGTCAAGCCATACAAATGTAAAGGTATTGGACTTCAGTAGGACTGATTTTGTCAAAATGGGAAAGTGCCTCAGAAAAGCACTAGGAAACAGGCAAGAAGGTGGGGTGGAGCAACAATGGGGAAACATCAAAACCGCCATCACAGAGGCAACAAGCCTTTGAGCGAAGCAAATAAACAAATCAAAATGAAAGAAAAAAAACACTATGGTTCTCAAAAGAAGTGGTGGGGAAGGTAAGAGAGAAAAAGATAGCATTCAGTAAGTATAAGGAAACACAGAAGAAGCAGGACAGAGAACTGTATCAGTTAAAGCAGAAGGAAGTGGATAAGGCAGTCAGAATAGTAAAGGCCCAAATGGAGGAAAAGATAGCCAACTCGGTTAAGAAGGGGGATAAAACCTTTTATAGGTACATTAGGGAGCAAAGAAAGACTAATGCAGGGATACTGAGGCTGAATAAAGAGGAAGGTGGTTGGGCAGAGAGTGATAGTGAAGAAGCAAGGATACCGAACGAATACTTCTGCTCAGTATTCACAATGGAAGAGCAGGGGGAGATATCTAATCCAGTCAATAGAAGCACTCTGGATAGGGAGTTGATATTAGTCCTTTCACAGGAGTAAGGGTTCTGAAAGAACTTTTAAAACTGAAGGTGGATAAAGCAATGGGTCCTGAAGGGATTCACCCCAGAATTCTACAAGAACTAAGGGAAGAACTAGTAACACCACTTACTACCCTTTTTAATAAATCATGGGAGGATTGTGTGGCACCTGAGGACTGAAGGAGGGTAGATGAGATTCCCCTTCACAAAAGTGGGAGCAAGTCAGAGACAGGAAACTACAGATCTGTCAGTTTGACCTCAGTGGTAGGTAAAATTATGGAATCACTTCTGAAGGAAAGAACTGTTGATTGCCTAGAGGCCAGTGGGGCACAGGACCCAAGGCAGCATGGATTCACAGCAGGAAGACTATGTCAGACAAACCTAATTGATTTCTTTGAATGGGTGACCAAAGTAGTAGACCAAGGAGGGGCTGTGGACATGGTCTACCTAGACTTTAGCAAAGCATTTGACACAGTCCCGCACAAAAGATTATTAAGCAAGTTAGCCAGCCTGGGAGTGGGTCCCAGGGTGGTAGCCTGGGTAAAACACTGGCTGGACAACAGGACACAGAGGGTAATAGTAAATGGAGTCCACAGTGAAGAAAGGGTGGTTACTAGTGGGGTACTGCAGGGTTCAGTACTGGGGCCGCTTCTTTTTATTTTCTTTTCTTTATAAGTGACATTGCAGAGGGACTGGAAGAAAAAGTATGTCTCTTTCCAGAAGACACAAAGATCTGCAACAGGGTTGATGTGCAAGGTGGGGTGGAAAGGATGAAAAGGGACTTGGCAAGGCTGGATGAATGGACAAATGTATGGCAGCTTAGATTCAATGCAAAGAAGTGCAAAGTAATGCACCTGGGAAACAAAAATCCAGGGGAAGAATACACAGTGGGGGGTGAGATACTGACAACAACAAAACTGGAAATGGACCTGGGGGTAGTCATATCAGATGACGTAAAGGAGGGCCAGCAATGTGAGAAGGCAGTAAGGAGGGCTGGGGGATACTGGATGCATAGGGAGAGGCATCACCAGTAGAAAACAGGAAGTTGTCCCTCTGTACAGACAGTTGGTAAGACCCATCTGGAGTACTGTGTACAATCCTGGAGACCCCATCTCCACAAAAACAAAGACAGAGTGGAGGCTGTCCAGAGGAGGGCAACCAAAATGGTGCAGGGTATGCGCCAGAAGACATATAAAGAAAGACTAAAGGAACTTAAGATGTATAGCCTCAAGGAAAGGAGGGAGACAGGGGACATGATAGAAACTTGCAAGTACCTCAAGGGAATCAACAAAGTCCAAGATGGTAGCATCTTTCAGAAAAAGAGATGTGCAAGAACAAGGGGGCACAATTTGAAGATAGAGGGCGGACAGCTCAGAGGTAATGTGAGGAAGTATTTCTTCACACAGAGGGTTGTAGATGCATGAAACAGCCTTCCTGAGGAGGTCATGGAGTCAAAAACAGTGAGGGAATTCAAGAATGCATGGGAAAGACATAAGGCAATTCTAGTGGGGTGTAGGAGGAAGTAGTCTGTTGGTTAACTAGGATCTGCAGCTTGTCTGTTAGGTAGGGAAATGGGCAGACTAGGTGGGCCAAGCGGTCCTTATCTGCCATCAGATTCTATGAGTCTCTGAGTAGGGGTAGTACTGTCAGAGAGGTGCTATTGCTTCATTACTGTTCACTTTGTTAAATTCTGCACTCTGTTGATGTCAGCCATAGTCGCAACTTGTAGAGAGGGCTAAGAGTGTCCATAGCCACTGATCTTGCTAGCAGCTGGAGCCACCATGTCTGGGAGGCCATAGCTATGGAGTACCTGTGCAGCCATTGCCATGAAAAATCTGTGTCCGTGTGGCCATAGCCACTGAGTTCCTAGGCGGCCGTTGCTGCTGAAAATCGGGCGGCTGTTGCCTCGAGGAGAACTGTTGACCTGGGCTTGGAGGAATCAATCTGGAGGCACTAAGGGAAAGGTGTGAACTTTGAACTTCTGGTCCTCTACTATATAAGCAGGGACCCAAGGACTAATTTAGTTGTTGCTGGAGGCTGTGGCCATAACTTGGAGAGAGGGGTAAGAGTGGCCATAGCCACTGATCTTGCTGGCGGCTGGAGACACTTTGTCCAGGCATCCGTAGTTGTTGAGTACATGTGTGGCCGTTGCTGTGGAAAATCCATGTCCAGGCAGCCATAGCCACGGAGTCCCTGGGTGGCCATTGCTGCTGAAAATCTGGTGGCCATAACAACGAGGAGAACTGGTGGCCTGGGCTTGGAGTAGCCAATCAGGAGGTGCTGAGGAAAAGGCATGAACTTTGAACTTCTGGGCCTTTGCTATATAAGCAGGGACCCAGCGACTAATTTCTACCACCACCTCCCCCACTCCCACCAATTATTAAATAGTCTCCCTGGGAAAATGTCCAAGGGAAGCTACCAACAGAAGGGGAAGGGAGGAGAGGAGGTGGTAAGATATCTGAAGAGGGAGGGGAATGGCCACTAGAAATAATCTGTGTCCCATTACTTCCTATACTCTTTGTGTTCAGGGCAATTCTGAAAACACCAGGACTAAGGAGTTTGACACAGTGTTTATTCTGTATATATAGTGGCTACTTGAAGAACGTCTGTGTATCAGTACTTCCTATACCTTCTGCTATCTGGGCAAGTCTGTGAACCTCAGTACTGACATGTTTGGTACAATGTTTATGTTTTCCAATACTTCCTATACAGTTTGGTGTTAGCAGGGCATTTCTGGGAACCCCAGTATTGATATGTTTGGCACAGTGTTATAGAATAGGACTTGCTGTACTACAGAATTTTAATCAGGTGTTAAACAGCAGTTTGTTTTGGTTGGGATTAGGAGGCAGACTACTTTTATTGATGGGGCAAACTTTGTTGGCTGGCAATCTTTTACATTAGGGTAAGATATCGGAAAACAGGAGGAATCATGGACAGAACTGGTAAAGGAGGATGGAAGGGGTCACAGGGGTGGTATGAACAACCTGCAGTTGAAAATGAGGGGGGACACAGGTGGGAGAATAGTGAGATGGTTAGTGTGGTAGGCTGCAACAACTGCAGGGTAACAATCTTTCCAAAAATTGTGGGGAGAGTGGGAGGGTGTTTGGTGTGCAAACAAATAGGGCATCTTAGGTATGAGATCAGCTATTTACAAATGGAGCTGAGGCAGAGACTGCAGGCTGTAGTGGAGGACAACTCAACAGCTGCGGAGGGAAGGAGGGGAACCAAGGAGGGTAGGACAAATCAAAGAGAGAGGGGGGAGGAGTGGGAAGAGGGTAGCTGATGGGGTAATGAAATAGGCAGTACCGGTTCCGAGGACAAATGAGAGTGGGGAAGAATGGAAGATGGATGGAAGGAGGATTCAAACAGTCATGGAGGCAAAAGCAGGGGGGAATTAGTAGAAGGAAGGAGGAAACAGGTGGAAGTGGAGGGACATCAAAAAAATCAGTACACAGTACTGGCAGGATTGGGGGATGTGATAAGGGGAGTGTGGGGCTGAGGAGCTGAAGACAGAGCAGAGGTGGAGGGAATGGGAAAAGGGTTTAAGGGATATGGGAAGGGGGATAGGTTGAGTAAGGGGTTTTGTGGGGAAGGGGAAAGGGAAGTATGAGAAGAAAAGGGTAGGAATGCATCAAGGGGAGGAGGCAGGTGGAGCCCGGTTGAGAGGGGAGGTACAATCTGAGGAAAAAGGGTGGAGGGAGGGAGGGCAGAGTGGAGACGGGAGACACTACAACAGTAGCAGAAGTGGGAACAACTCTGCTGGAGGAGGAAGAGGAGTGGAGAGGAAGGGGACAGGATAAAGTAAGGCCAAGGAGAGCAGAACATGATAAGGGTGAGATCCTAGTGAAGGGGAACTCAGTTCTAAAAGGGATCAGATGGGGAAGCAAGGGGGAAATGCATAGTCTCATATGGGTGGAGGCCTTGCCAGGTATGACAGCAGAAAGGGCAGGTCAATCTGTTCTGAAGTATGCTAGGAGGGGTAGGGAGAAACCTCACAGTTCTTCATTTGGGAACACATGACCTGGTGGTTCTTACAATAGATGAAGTTCAGAGGAGGTTTAGGAGCTGGTGAAGATTTGTGAGGAAGCGGGAAGATCGATAGCTTTCTCAGAGGTGCTGCCAGTACCCAAGGTGAGTGTGACTAGGAAACTGAGGATAGAGGACTTTAACACGTAGCTAAGAAAATGGTGTCAGTCCAAAGGGTATGGGCTGGTGGGAAGGTGGGGAAGAACTTGGAAGGACAGTGATCTCTATACTAAGGACAGGCTTCATTTAAGTGAAGAGGGAATGGAGGTTATTGAAACAGGGACTGGGGGAATACATAGCAAAAAATTAGAATTTAAACTAGAAGAGGGGGGTGGCAAGTGGGTAGGAGACAGGAAGGATCCACAGGAAGGGAAGACTAATGAGCTTACTCTCCATAATAGAAACAATGGATTTAGGGAGGGGTCAGGAGGGG
This sequence comes from Neoceratodus forsteri, assembly GCA_016271365.2. Lineage (NCBI taxonomy): Eukaryota > Metazoa > Chordata > Ceratodontiformes > Ceratodontidae > Neoceratodus > Neoceratodus forsteri. The sequence continues at coordinate 699,933,477 of CM057453.1, forward strand.
ATGCTAGAAAGGGAGAACAAGCAGGGAGAAGGGGGAAGGAAGTAGGGTGGTGGGTGGTTACCTTGAATGCTTGGAGTCTAGGAAACAAAACAGCAGAATTACAGGCTCTCATGGTAGATGGGGAGGTGGACATAGTGGCCTTCACCGAGACATAGGCCACTCATTACCACGACTCGGACCTGGCAGTACCAGGGTATAGGATATATCAGAGGGACACAGTAAAAGGGAAAGGGGGGGGATGGTGTTGTATGTGATGGAAGGATTGAACTGTGTCAGGGAGGAAGGGGAGGAGGGCATCATGGAGTCATTATGGATGCAGCTCCAGGACTCTGGAAATAGGACTTTCAGTATGGGAGTGGTGTACAGGCCACCCATTCAGACTGAAGAGTTAGACAGGTAACTGGAGGAACAGCTCAGAAGGACCTGTGGGAAAGGCAGCATGGTGACTGTGGGGGACTTCAACCTGCCAGAAGTGGATTTGGGTACTCCAGCCACCAAGAATAGGATGGAGCAGGTACTTCTGGATACCTTTCAGGACAGCTTCCTATTGCTACTGGTCAATAAGCCAACCAGGTTAGGGAACATCCTAGACCTTCTGCTGGCTAATGGAGAGCTTGTGTGGGAGGTGGGGGTGGAATAACCGCTGGCATTGAGTGACCACCACTCAGTGTGATTCATGATAAACATGGGAAAGGAGGGAGTAGGAACAGGCACATGGGTGTTAGACTTCAGGTGGGCTGACTTCTGCCCAGAATCCATCCAAATATGGACAATAACCTGAAGTGGGAGGTCATTAAACTAGGAATTGAGGAAGCAACCTCTACATGCAAAAGGGTCCAGAATAAGAGGAATGGGGCCAAGAAACCTAGATGGGTGAGTGGGGGGGGGGGATCATGGAAAGTGTAAGGAAGAAAAGAGCAGCCTTTAGAAGGTACAAAAAAACAGGGAGAAGGGAGGACAGAGAAGAACACCTGAAGGAGTCAAAGGTGGTGACAAGGGCAGTCAGGGCAGCCAAAGCATCCAGGGAACTCAGGCTGGCATAGGGCATTAAGGAGGGGGAAAAGAAATTCTTCGGGTACATCAAGGAGAAAAGGAGATGTAAGGACCAAATAATCTGGGATGGGTGGTGGGTGGAAACAGGGGCAGAACTGGCAGAAGCATTAAATGAATACTTCTGCTTGGTATTTACTAAAGACAAAGGGGGGCTGTACCCAAGGGAGTAGGAAGGTAGGCATGGGGGGAGGGAGTGACAGATGGGGAAATCCCAGTAGGCAGAGATCTGGAGGGCTTGAGGGCACTGAGGGTGGACAAGGCGCTTGGGTATACATCCCAGGGTGCTGAGGGAGGTGGCAGAGGAGGTCCTGGCAGAATCCTTGACACACCTGTTCAATGTCTCCCTGAACTCAGGGAGTGTTCCTCAGGACTGGAGGATGGCGCACGTGGTACCCCTCCACAAGAGGGGCCCCAAGGATGAGCCAGTTAACTACAGACTGATAAGCCTCACATCCATCGTGGGAAAGCTGATAGCGATAATACTGAAGGAGAGGCTGTTTCCTTCCTAGAGGCTAATGGGCTACAGGACGGTAGATAACATGAGTTTGTCTCAGCCAGATCCTGTCAGACCAACCTGGTGGAGTACTATGATTGAGTAACCAGGCAATTAAGACAGGGGCAATGAGGGTGGATGTCCTGTACTTAGACTTCTTTAAGGCATTCGATTCGGTGCCGCAAAGGATGCTAGGAAGTAAGCTGGAAGGCACAGGGGCAGAAGAAGATGGTGAGATGGGTAGTGAACTGGCTGCAGGGGAGACAGCAGAGTGTGGTGGTGGGAGAGAAGCTCTCATCTCCCAGGGCGGTAACAAATGAGGTGCCGCAGGGCTCTGTACTGGGGCCGGTGTTTGGGAACTTCATAGCTGACGTTTCAAAACGCATCAGGAGTAAGATCAGTCTTTTTGCAGATGACACAAAGATGGAAACAGTAGTGAATGACTGAGGGTAGTGGCAGGGGTTGCAAGATAATCTAGCAAAATTGGAGTCCTGGTCAGACACTTGGCAGCTGGGGTTCAATGCCAAAAAATGAAAGGTGCAAAAAAACCCAAGGAGGAGCTACTAGCTGGGGGAATTCAACTAGCCATGATGGAAGAAGAAAAAGTTCTGGGGGTGATCACAATGGGCACAATGAACAACTCAGCACAGTGTAGAAAGGATGCTGCAAAGGCCAACAGGATGCCAGGTGGTATAGCCTGGGGCATATCCTCCAGGAGGTAGGAGGTGATGCTGCAGCAGCTGTATAGGTCACTTGTTAGGCCACACTTGGAGTACTGCATGCAGTACTGGAGACTGTACCTGAAGAAGGACATAAGGTTACTGAATGGGGTGCAATGCAGGGCAACAAAGATGATCCAGGGGCTTGGGGACTTACCGTACGAGAGCAGGCTGAGGGAGTTGAACATGTTCTCCCTGGAGGAGAGGAGAGATAGGAGGACATGATTGAAACCTTCAAGTACATGAAAGGAATAAATAAGACAGGCACAAAGGGGCTTTTCAAATTAAGGGGAGAGAGGGACACTCAAGGGCATGATCTGAGATTGGAGGGGGGAGGGTTCAGGAGGGAAATGAGGAAACACTTTTTTTTACGGAGATGGTTGTGTCTAGGTGGAACGCATTGCCAGAGGAAATGGTATCCTGTAGAACAGTGGGATGTTTCAAAAGGGGATGGGACAGAGTAAGAGGCAGGATTCCATCAAAGTCTTTATTTAACCAGGTGATCACCGTTGAGCAAGCTCATTTTCGAGGTGGACCTGGGTTTGTTAACAAGAAACAAGGAACAATATACATGGGATGCAACACACAAGAAAATAGTAATAATACAAATAAAGTGAGATACAATAATACAGTATATACAAAGTATCAGCAGGTAGCATTGACAGTAGTATGTGTTTGGAACAGAAGATACAGCTAGTTTTGGGTAGGACACAATTTTTCATAAAAGTAAAGAAATATACATACCAGGTGCACCGAACACAAATAAAACCTAATATAAAAATATATATATAGTGATACAGTATGGAGAATTTAGAGCTGGAAACAGGGTCAATGGAATGTGGAAGGGACAGATATGGGGGTAGAAAAAGGGGAGAGGGAAGAGTCAATTATAGATGTGATCAGTCTTTTAACAGTTGTAATTAGAGTGTGCTTGGACTTATAGGAGTCACTATTTAGGGTAGACAGGCACAGGACTCATTATGATGTAGCTAGAGATTTAAAAGCTGCTAGGCTGATGGGGTGAGTTAATTTCAAAGTTGTTTGCAGCTTGCTCCACAGTTGAAGGAGCACAAAGCTGATGGCTGCTCTGCCAATGCGAGATTTTGCTTTGTAAACATAAAGGTAGATGTATGAGGTGCTTCTCAGAGTATGCTTCCCCAGAGTGCACAAAGGTAAACAGGCAGAGATATACTGGGGCAGTTTATTTGAGATAGCTTTGTATGTCCAAACCGCAGCATTTTTTGCCGTCTGTAAGCAAGGGATGACCATCCCACTGCTGTGTACAATGCACAGTGTTGGGCTGAGTATGGAAGACCCGTAATAAATCTTATGGCTCTGTGATAAAGCGTAAAGTGTATCGAGTTTGGCTAGGGTACCTGCAGGTCCCTAACTATATAGAAAGTCTGCATAATCCAATAGGGAAAGAAAGGTAGTTTGAACCAGTTTCAGTTTAGCGTCTCTTGTGAGGAGATTTTTAATCCTAAAGAACAGACCAAGTCTTTTTCTAAGTTTCTTTGCCAGTTCTTCTAAGTGATCTGTGAAAGTAAGTCTATGGTCTAACCAGACCCCCCCCCCCACCAGGTACCTGAACTTTAGTACGTAGTTCAACTGCTCACTTAGAATGGTAGTGATCTGTGAGAGTGTCCCAGCAATTGCAGAATTTATTGCATTTTGAAGGGGCGAGAGGAACATTGCTTTGTTTTGTTTTTTTGCATTTAAGAGCAGTTTCTGGTTTATAAGCTGATGTTGCAGAAGATTAAATTCATTTTGAAGGGCTTTACAGGCCAACTCAGGTGTGGGGCTACTAGCATAGAGTACCATATCATCCGCGAATAGGTGTATGTGTGGTTCTTTGATGGGGGCATCTACATTGTTAATATAAATGGTGAAGAGCAAGGGACCAAGAATGGAACCTTTCGGTACACCCCTCAATAGGGGTTTTGGTGGAGAAACTTCCCCTTCTGCCTTTACTTGTTGAAGTTGTCCTGAGAGGTAGTTGGAGAACCATTTAAGGGATAGGGAATCCAAACCAATGTTCTGGAGGGATGACAGAAGCAGTCTGTGATCAAGGGTATCGAACACCTTGCTTAGGCCCAAGAAAACTGCGTAAAAGTTTTTTTTTGTCTAATTCCAGCTGCCAGTCGTTTGTCACCTTGGCTAGAGCAGAGATTGTACTGTACTGTGCTGTACTCCAAAACTGGATTGTAACGGGCTGACAATTTTTCTGATTCCAGGTACTTGCCAAAGCTGAGAGTTCACTATTTTCTCCAGCATCTTTGACAGGATTGGAAGTAGGGAGATTGGCCTGTAGTTATTGAGGTCAGTAGGATCTCCTGACTTAAACAAAGGGACCACAAGTGCATTTTTCCAAATGGGCGGTAGGTCATCCTGGGAAAAGGATAAGTTGAAGAGATGAGTAATTAGGACTGCGAGGACACTTTAGCCGACCTTTAAGAAGTACGGGTCAATGAGGTTGGCCCCAGCACGTTTTCCAGTGTTCAACTGAAGGAGAAGATCTTTGACTTCTTTCAGGAAGGTAGGCTACAGTGAGAAGGGTAGACTGGGGATGGGTTTTTCTTGTGTATCCAATCTAAGTTGTTGGCAGAGTATATTCGCGGGAGAGGAGTCAAAGCCTAGCCCTGCAATGGCAAAATGATTATTGAGAGCATCGAGGCTAGATGGTCTGTCGGAGATGACAGTATTGTCGATCAATAATTTAGTAGGTAGGGAATTTACAGTGGTGTGACCTTCAATGTCTTTGATAGTCCTCCAGAATTTGGAAGCATTTCTTGAGGAGCTCTCCAGCTGAGAGCAGTAGAAATTAGCTTTGGCTTCTGTGACCATTTTAGTACAGAGGTTCCTGGCCCTACAGAAAGAATTCCAGTCATTTATTAAATTAGTTTTCCTAGCAGTTCTCTAGAGTACATCTCTACTCTGCTAAGCACCTTTCAGGTCTTCTGTAAACCACTGACAGGATTTGTTTCTGGCATGAACTTTTACTATGGGAGCATACTTGTTGAGAGCCCCTAGCACAATTTCTGAAAAAATATAAGCCAAGTCAGGGACTTGGCTAGATAGAAGTCCTGCCATCACATGGAGTCTCTTAGGTCTGATATTTACCCATGGAGATCAAAGTTGCTTATGCACCTTTTAAAGGAGAATTTTGGTATAGTTGTGGATTTAAGAGTGGATCTTACACACGTGATGAAGCAATGGTCGCTAATATCAGAGAAAAAGACACCAGCATGGGAGAATAAATGGGGTTTGTTAACTAAAATTATATCCAAGAGAGTACTGTTATTGGGTTGAGCATGTTAGGATGAGTAGATTCATTTATTAGCTGTGACAACCCAAGGGAATCATGGAACATTTTAAGTGGGGTGGATGCACTGGAGAGCCAGTCTAAGTTGAAGTCCCCTAGTATGATACACTCTAAAGATGCCAGACCCAGGATGTTTGAGATGTTTTAACAACTGTAGTCCAGCTGATGGGGGTCTGTAGCATCCTCTTATACATAAAGAGACACCGGTGGCAATTTCAAATCTTTAATGACAAGTTTTCAAATTCTTTTGGGACAGAGGTTGAGTCAATTATGGAGGCAGGGAATTTATCCTTGATGTAAATAGCTACCCCCACCTCTGGTTTGCCTGTTGGCTCTGAACAAAGAGTAGGAGGGGATGTTAACTTCGTTGTTACTGGTCACCGGTCGGAGCTAGGACTTCATAATCACCAGAACATCTGGAGCAATATGACATACCCAGGCCTGAACAGAATTGATTTTTTTAATAGGCTACATACATTAACATGCAAGAATGTAAGCTCCTTGAGGCTTTGTAGCTCTGCTGGGGATTCCATGTTTGCCAGAGGGCCTGGATTAAGCTCAGCATTTCCTGAGCATAGTAAAAGCAGGAACAAGAGTTTCCTGCAGAGTCCTAGGAGAAGTTATCATGGGAAACAGTATCCTGTAGAACAGTGGGATGCTTCAAAAGAGGATGGGACAGAGTAAGAGGGAGGGAGGATTATGGGGGGGGTACAGGGGCAGCTGCAGTATGAGGGCTGCTAGCTGCACAATCAAGCAGACTTGATAGACCATGAGGCCTTTATCTGCTGGCAATTTTGTATGCTCATATGTATGTTCGTACTTTGTGCAAGTGGAACTGAACTGTTTTGCACTATATTGTATCATCCTGGAGTACTGTGACCAGTTCTGGAATCCATCACCTAAGGAAAGATAAGGACAAACTGGAGACAGTGCAATGTAGTGTGACAGAAATGATTCAGGGCCAGCAGGACAGATCTTACGAGGATCTGCTCAAGGCACTGAACCTGTATATGCTGGATGCCAGATGAGAGAGGGGAGATATAATAGAGGCCTTCAAGTTCCTGAAAGGATTGAACAAGGTAAACTGCAAGGAACAATTTAGCATAAGTAGTGGACCAAGAACATGGGAGCATGAGTGGAAATTGATGGGGGGAGATTCAAGTGGGAAGTGAGAAAGTTTTATTTTACGAAAAGGATGGTGGAGCCATGGAGCAATCTGCCAGCTGATATGGTTGGTGCCAAAACTATCAGTGGTTTCAAACACAGCTGGGACAGAGTGAAGGGCTTAGTGATTGCTCGAGGTGATAGCAGTAGGGCAGCAAACATGGGGGTGGATAGTGCAGGATAGAACCCTGTATGAACACTAGGTCCCAGGTTTGTTAGGGTTTCTGGGCAGTCTGGATGGACTGGTGGCCTTTTTCTGCCATCATTGTCTTATGTTTCTGTGTTTCTGTTTACACCTTGTGGGAGTAAAACTTTTTGATTCAGATAAACTACTTCTTTGAAGTGATCCTTTCTGCTCAAGTAAGTGCCTTCAAGTTCTAATTTTTGCTTTATACAGTACCTTTTCCCTGACTGGAATGTCTTTCATTTTTGCTTAAAGTTACCTTCTGCACAGGGACTGATTTTTCACATTTCACTAAGTCAGAGCTCATGTTTCCCAATAGAGTGTGTGCTGGTATGAAAAAAAAAATGGTGAAGTCATGTTTTCCTTTCGGTTACTTGCAGTATTTATTTATTGTTTGTCTGTCTATTTTATGAATCGGTTATGTAAAATTATTTTTCTATTCTCATACTGACCAAAAAAGGCAATCTCTTCATTCCCTAGTAGTAATGCATTTTCTTTTTTTTTTGAGGTATTCACTCAACATTTAAAGGAGGCTGTCTCAAAACCAACTGTAATGCAAACAAAAAGTTGTTTTACACAAAATGGCCCTATTAAAGTCATACAGCCTAAATCCGCCAGACTGCTACTCAACCTGACCTTGCTGTCAATGATTTCCTTACTTTAATCCAACAAGATCACTTTGGCAGTGTGTTCCTAAATGGAAGTGAGCTGATGACAGAGTAAAGAAATCAATTTAGACTTTAATGATTATTTGAGCACTTTCATGTTCCTGCTTGAATCTGAGCAGCTCAATTTCAGCCTTTTTGTAAAATGATGCCAGGAAGCTTGTTAGAGCGTGAGGTGGTTTGATTAACACTGTTCCTCTTAGGCACACTTCATGCTCTTCAAATCTATTAATAATGGCCAGGTATAGATATCTTTTTAAGCTCTCCAGGCCATCAGAAATTGCTGATGCAGTGGAGTAGAGGTACTGCATCTTGTTGCTACTAGGCAGCCCAGGATTCACCTGTGAGTCCTGGGGGGGGGGGTCATGTATTCGAGGTTCCTAGATAGCTGTGAGGGCATAAGCAACCAAGCATGAATTACATGCAATAAAGATGTACGAGTCCCAGTGTTTTGAATCCTCTGAATACTCATAATCAGTACTCTGGATGCATTGCATTTGGTACTCTTTAATCATTCTTCTTAGAAACATAGAAAACATGATGACAGAGAAAGACTGAAGGCAAATCCAGTCTTCCCAGCCATTGTCAGTGTAACTTCTTGTTCAACTGGCAGAGAGTACATGATAGGAGTGCTTAGTACTTTCTTGCTAAATATTAAAAAAAAAAACTCTAGTCCTCTCCATTTGTCAGGGCTAGTCTCTGGTCCAGTCTGTCCCCACACTACTCATATCTGTCCCTACATTCTTGGTCCCTGGTATCACACACTTGTTATAATAGAAAATGATGCCATCAGTACCTTGCACTGTGCCAGGAACCAAATATGTCTTTTTGAATACCCCTAACCCAATGCCACCAGTCCACAAAGATGTTTTATTTAAGTGATTGCTTCCATGCTAACTCACTGTCACAGTGGTGTGGCAGGCTTAGGCACTGGCTGGCCCCATGACCTGCCACACTGGTGACTATGTTCATTAATAACCAGGGTCACTCGGGGCTGGCCAGTGGGAGGGAGGATTGCATGTCTGTAGGACAACTATCCTCCCTCTGGGATAAGGGACTGCATGTCCCATCATTCAGCTGCAATCTAGAGGCATCAAGGTGGCAGTAACATGGGACAGCAAGGAAGGAGGACACCAAGGCTAGATGCTTGGGACGTGTCCCTGGAGATGGAGCACACACGATGGGTCACTGCATGCACGTGGGCTTCAAAGGGAAAAAAATGGAGAAAAACACCTCCTATGAAGTGTAGTGACTGCCCTGTCCCTCTCATTCCCTGCACCAATGCCTGGGCACATCTGGACACTTCCTGTGGCAAGACATCAGCAGAGCAGTTACAGTAAGTGTCAGTGATGTTAGGTGATGGGGCCTTGGGAATTAATCCAGATGGAAGTTGGCTGAAGTGAGCAGGATGCAAAGACATAGTGAAAAGAAATCCATGCTAACTCAGTCATCCCCTCCATCCATTCTAACTAGGCACTGAAGAGAGTGGGTGTATGATAAGAAAGGAGGGGGATGGTGCTGTCTGTGGCACTGATGACACTAGTCACATTAGTTGGTCAGTCTGTCTGGAATTATCAATGTCACTGACTTATTTTCCTCCTATCTCCCTTCCAGTCATCTGCGCACTCTCTTCAGAGCCTGCAATATTTAGAATGGAGTGGGCAAACAGTGGGCTGGAGTAACTGAGTTCAAATGGGATTAACCTACTTCCCCTCCCAAAAAAAAATCTGGGTCAAGGGACAAGAAAAATATTTCTGTTCATAAAACTATTTGGCAAACTATGGTGTTGGGAAAGTGGCAGGGGGGGTACCTCGAAAGGCATTGTCTGCTCATGGCAAAGTACCAGGAGCTATCATTAATTGTCTTGTGAAATGTAATAACTATTGGAAAATTGGGAAGGGGTCGTAGGTCAGGCAATAGCTGGGGTAGGTTATGGGGTATCCAAGGACTAGTCATGTGCTACAATGTTATTTATTGATTGATTTTTTTTTATTATGAATATTTTCCTAAATTGCCATGAATGGTGAAAAATGCTTGATATTCAGCACTGAATATTAAGTAGAGTACTTCCACTATTTGAGGTAGTCAGGAACTAATATGTGGACCATGACACTCTTATCATGCACTCTCTGCCAGCTAGAGATGCAGCAAAATGTTATTTTGCCTGTGAATTTCTGGCGAAATAGTGAATTTTGCCCCACAAAATATTTTTCATAATTTGTGCATTTCGCGTATCATTTTCAAGTACAAAATGTAAAATTCCAGCAGTGAAATGTGGAATTACACCTGAGAAATGTGGAATTTTGCCCTGGAAGGCCTAATGTCACCCATGGGTGGCGAAATTTCACATTTCATGGGTGAAATTCCACATTTCGCTGGTGGAATTTTGCATTTCACGCCCATGAAATATTTCACAAAATGTGCTAATTTCCAAAATATTTCACAGAATAAAATTTTCCAGTTATGTCCATCTGTACAGCCAGCTGATCAATGAGTGACATAAGAACACCTTTAAATCTATAATCCTATTTTGAAAAAGGTCCATCCATGGTGATTTAAATCGTTGGAGTGGGGGGAAAGAGTAAAAAAGTAGAAAATGGTGAAAAGCAAATCTTGGAAAAGATATCAAAAGTCTTAAAATATAAACCTTTGGTCTATAAAAGACACAGATATGTGAATCAGATAAGTACAATTGAGGATACTGAAAAAGATTGAAGATGGCCAGCTATCTCAATGATGACAACTGACAGTGTACTGCAAAACCTTGTGGGAAGATCAGGGTTCAATTCTATAGCCCGACTCACACACTTAAAATTGCGAAGTTATGTGAAGTTATGAATATGCTGCAAATGTGGCAAATCCATATTCGGGGGAATGTCAGCTGTAGCAGTGACTCCACTAGTAGAGATAAACAGCACCATTGGTACAAATAACGTATGTATCCATGAATGCACCTAGCCTACACATGCAATTGTTGGCAGTTGAAGAGGAAGATATGAAACATGGGAGAAAAATGTAGAATCAAGCACTCGTGAAGATGACAGGCCCCTCCCACATTCAACTGTCTTCAGATTTCATGAGTCCTAATGAGTCCTACCCTACCATCCAACCTAATATGGCCTACTGTTTCAGTGCTTTACTATTGGAAACTAGTCATGATGAACAAGGGAGAAGGATGGTAGATCCTGTGTAAATTGGAGCATAGGAGTGCTAGTGGAAGCTGGCCCCAGATGCAAACTGGTAAGAGGGAGGAGAATTAAAAAAAGAACATTAGATAAAAATGGTTACTTTATTATGAATGTTTTGTATGTGGTCTATTACTATTCTCAGCTTCCTTTCTACCTCTTTGCTGCTTCTTTCTACCTACTCCTCCCTTGTTCTGTAGCTCTTTTATTTTGATTTTTTGGGGGGATGGGACCATCCTTTCCATTATTTTACCCCTGTACCCCTGTATCCTACGCCATGCATGGATCATCACAGGAGGACTCCATGAGGAAAGTGGATCTAATTTTCCAGAAGCAGGAGTGTTCCCAAATGTCAGCACTTGATGTCAGCTTGGGCCTAAATATCTGCCTCTGTAATCAATGTCAAAGCTTTCCTTTGTATCAGGAGGATACTAAGAGAAGACATCTGCCTGTGGGATGCACTGCAGACCTACAGCAGCAGATGCCACGCTCCCACCCTGGAGATGCTTCATCATCCTCTGGGACTGCATTTCAACCTCCCTTTTGGTTATCCTGGCATCAGCAGCTTGGGATGTAAATCCCAGTCCCAGAAAGATAAAGAAGTACAGTTTAGTTACCATTTTGGCTGTCTGGATGGCCAGTACTGGCACAAAGTGATATGGTATTTCAATATTCACTCAGTGTCAGTGGCTCAGTAGGTAGCACATTCGCCTCTGAGGCTGGGAGATCAGAGGGCTAAGGGTTCAGTTCCCACATCTGGCACTTGGGTTAATATTCCAGCACTGACACTGCAGTGTAGCATGAGAGGGGTACTGCACTTCTGAGGTGCCGTCTTTCAGATGAGACATTAAACCGAGGTCCCATCTGCTTGGATTGGTGGTAGTTCAGGTGGATGTTAAAGATCCCATGGCACTTATCGAAAAGAGTAGGGGAATTTTGTTTTATTATAAACTTCAAAAAATCAAACAAATGCAATCAGTGTGAACTCACATAAAAGGAAAATACAAATCATAAGAAAGTCAGATAAGTATTAAAGCCATACATTGTCTGAAAGAAAGTAACAATAACCCAAACCAGATCCTAATACATAAAAAGAACCCCCCACCCTATTAGATATTCAAATACAACATAAAAAAATGAGGACGACTAATCATACTGGCTCAACAAAGTCCACCAGAAACTGTCAAAGCAAACTCATGTAATAGGAGTATCAGAATCAGTCACCCAAGGAAGATTCTGCCAAACATTTGTAATATATACAGCATTATGAGAGGTCTTCTCATGAAAATAAATATTACAAATCTCCTTCAAAATACTGCCTGAGAGGTCTTGAAAAGAAAGCAATTTTTGTTGCAGAGTAAATAGACATATGCTATTCCAGACATACCATTTCACTACAGAAAATAAGACATTTAATGTCTGGACATCCCAGTGAGACCATTCCCGACCAAATACCCCATAAATAAAATTATCATAAGAAAGGGTTCTCAAAACAGGCAAACCCCAACACCCTGCCAAGTAATCCCAAAAGGAGTGAATAAAGGAACATGTAAAAAATAAATGAGACAGACTCCAATTGTCCTAAACATGCAGGACTGACACATCGTCATTAGGTCAAAGCTTTATGTTTCTGATTAGCCTTAACATTCAGCTTGTCATGGCAACAAAGCCATAACACATCCCAAAATTTAACAGGAATTCTTTCATTACGAAGAATCCATAGAACATGAGGTACAGACGAAGGAGAACACAAGGGAACAGTATCAATATCAGTGAATTTGGAGGCCAAAACTTGTGTATACAATAGTTTCGTTGATTTGTGAAAAACATCTTCATATACGAGATCCCACTGCTTCAAAAGAACAAACACCTCCCTATAAAACTGGGGAGAAAACAAAACTGATTTGAATATTTTCAAATCACCAGAAACCCAACCGGGAAACCAAGCCTTCAGCCTTTCAGGCCATAATGCCATCCATCAAGTCAGAGTCCTATGACTTAAGGGGCGTAGGTTAGCAAATATAAAATTAAGAAAAAAGAACAAAACAGGGTTCACCATGTTAAGACCCCCATCCATGACTTTAAGGTATAAAACATTATGTTTAATTGGATTCAGTCTGCTGTCCCAAACTGTGGAAAAGAATAAACCATAAAGAGTAGCATCTCGATCTCTAGGGGGAGGAAACACAAGACTGACATACAGAAGAAGGGACAAAAGATAAGTCCTAACCAATTGGACCCTTTTCTGTTTACCCATAACACTTTTATTCCAGCCATCCACCAGCAGTCTTCCCTGCCGGAGTTTCATATCCCAATTCTGGAGATCTGGATGACTAGTATTAAAAGCAATCCCTAAAACTGTCAAAGGCCCTTCCTGAATAGTAAGCCCAGCAACACAGGGATCCGAGGTACCTACCCCAAGACATTTAATCAAACACTTCTGCTTATTCAAATGAACCCCAGAAGCTGCTCCATAATAAGAGCAAAAGTCAATAGCCCTTAAAATATCAGTGGAGGATTTTAGAAGTAAACAAATATCATCAGCATAGGCAGCAGCTGTCCAAGGAAGAGGACTCTGACAAGCTGAAACAGGAGTAAAAAAACAAACATCATTCAATACCTGAAGCATCGGATCAATACTAAAAACAAAAAGCAATGGGTTCAAGGGGTAACCCTGACATACCCCATGACGTACCAGAATCATCGGACCCAAAAAACCATTCACCAAAGGTTGAAGGACAGCCCAACCATAAATCACTTGTAACCAATGAATAAAAACCACTGGAATCCAATATAACTGCAAAATAAACCATATAAAATCATGGGCAACAGAGTCAAAAGCCTTCCTTTGATTGAGAGACACCACATACCCAATCGTATCATGGAAGGTCCCAGACAAAAAAAACCTCACACAACAGTAGTAGTTGATCATGTATCCTTTTTCCCAGGAACAGAACATGATTGGAACTGTGAAATAACAAAGGGGGCAACTTTTGACAGATGACATGCCAAAATCTTCATCAGAATCTTAAAATCGACATTCAAAAGACAGATAGGTCTCCAATTATCCAAATTCTCCCGGACACCTTTTTTATGTAAAAGTGTCACCACAACAAGTGTCATGTCCAAAGAAAGGGACTCCGTATCCAACAGATATGTATAAACTAAGGCCAATTCCTGTGCAATCATTGATACTATCAACTTATAAAGCTCCACATGGAGATCATCAAGTCCAGGAACCTTTCCTTTAGGCAGTGCTAAGACTGTATCCAGGAATTCAGATGAAGAAACTACCTTAGTCAAGCCAGAAAGCATTCCACCAGGAATAGAGGGAACGTTCAACAAACTGAAAAAATGCGAAAAAGCAGTCCGGTCAGTAACAGAAGCAGCAAATTGGATCCTCAAGTAATGAGAAACCACCCACATTATGTCAGGCTGAGATGTCCATTACCCCAGCTGAATCCCAAACTGTCAACAATTTCTTTTTCTGAATCCAGTCTCGACAACCAATAAAGGGACAGATAGTCTCTAACTTCCCCTGTGTACTAAATTTGTGCTGCATCGTAAGAGATGCCATTTGACGCTCATGAAAAGCCCTCATAACAGTTTGTACTGCAGACATTTGGCCCCAAAAATCATAACCAGTAGTGTGAGCTAAACCCATCAAATGATGTAACTGCTTTCTATGTTGCAAGTACTTAATTTTCTCAGAATCAGATCTATATCTACTAACAGATAACAAATTTTGGAGATCATGCTTCAAACAATCCCACCACTAAGAGGGGTTATCAAATAAGTCAAACAAAGTCTTCTGTCCACTGACAGCATACAAGATCTGGTGGATAACAGAGCTTTCAGCAAGAATCGATGTATTCAATTTCCAAAGACCAGGCCCATAGGGCAAGTCTGGGGACCCAAGAAGTACCGAGAGCACCTTATTATCAGAAAACTCCACAGAAGTAACCTGAGCATTCATAACTGGGAGTCCCTTACTAATAAGAACAAAATCAATACGGCTGGCATGTACACCCCTTTGAAAGGGCAGCTTCCCTGTGTTATGAAAGGACTGATACACATCCGTCAAACTTGCTAGTTGTACAGTGGAAGATAAGAAAGACATATCACAAAACACTTTCATAGTAGATGTACCACTACCCCGATCCTGACAAGTAAGACCACAATTGAAATCACCCCCCATATCACAATCTGAGCAGAAAAAAGAAAAGGACGAATGGCGGAAAAAAACTCCACACAGTCTGCCTTAGATTGAGGAACATATATAGTAATCAACCGGTAATAAGCACCCCGAATTTTAGCATCCAAAATTAAAACCCTTGCAGGGATCAAATCTAACAACTTGAGAAGTTGAACCAGTAAAGTAAATAAAATACCCACCCCCATACAAGAATCCAAACCAGGAGACCAATATGAGGGTCCTTTAAACAATTCAGTCTGAACCTGATGAAGCTCAACAGGTGTGTGTAGCTGGGTATCTTGTAAAAAAAAAATAAATAAATAAATAACATCAGCAGTATAGGTCAACAAATGTGAAAAAAAAACACTCCGTTTCCTAACATTTTTGATACTGTTGACATTAACTGTCAGAGATAAAGATGGAGTAGGACACATCAGAAGACTCAGGGAGGTTTATGGGCTTGGGATTTACTAACACCTACCATCCTCTTTTTCCTTCCCTTAACAGGGGTGGCACACTTCTTAGGGTCCAACAATTTGACAGCAACATCTCCCAACTCACTAGATTCCGAACCAGAAAGGGGTTCAAAACAGTGGGACTCTTCAGATGACACATGAGGCCAGCCCCACCGTACCAGAGTTTAACAAAAGGGGATAGAAGTGATTAGATGTATTGGTGTCAGAAGTTTTGGCAACCTTAGAAGCAGGCTGCTGCCAACTCCTACGCCGAGTTACACACTGTTCAGGATCCACTACTGGAACAGTTGGTGGAGGGGGGAGAGGCATTACAGAGGAAGGGAGAGATTGGGTATCTAGAGGCTCCACAGACAGAAGGGTGAGTGGCACTTCAACAGGAAGTTCATTAGACAGCACCTCCACAGGAGCAACCTCCAAGGGTGAATCAGAACTAAACTTGGGGGGAGGGGCCGAAGGAGGCACATCCAATGGAGATGCTACAGGAGAAGTCAGGGAGGGTTTAGATCGAGTAGCAGACTTACACCATTGCACATGTTCCCTTTGAGCCACTGCCACTAGCAACCATTGCTCCTCAAGATCACCAGACCCAGATTTAGTAAATGCAGCCTGATCACAATCCATATAGGAGTGACCAGGCTGACCACATCGGTTACAACAAACCTCTTCAATGCACTGAGAATAAAAGTGGCCCAACTTCACACACAAAGAACAGTGGATATTATTGCAAGCAATATTAGTATGCCCAAGAGCACCACACTTGTAGCAAGTTTTAGGCTGCCTGGGATAGAACAAAACTCCCCTGTCCCCTCCAATAAAAAAGGAGTTTGGCAAATGCTGTAATAACCCATCAATAGCATTCAAAATCACCTGAACTCTCCAATCCCAAGTCCAGATATTTTCATCATCAAAAAATAGCTTCCGGGGGACCAAGCACTGTACAGCATTGCTTTAACCAAAAAAGCAAATCAGTCACACTGACCCCGTCATTACAAAAAAGAATGGTGACAGATTTGTGGGCTGGCTTAGTTAGGGGACTCACCTCAAAGGGGGACCATAAAGGAGTCTGTTTAACTTTATGGTACCGTAACCAAAAGGTCTCCAGACCGGCTTGTAGTTTAAAGCTAACATCAAAGGAGTGCTCTCCAGAAACATGAATCTGAGCATAGAGCTCAGCTGCATTAAAGCACAGACTGGTTTTAAATAAGACTTTCCCCACGTAACCCCTATCCGGAAAAATGTCTAAGCCCCCTTATAAACAATGCACACTGCATTATGTCTTTTTAGCAGGCAAGACCTTCTTCTGAAAGAAGGATGCATAAGTTTTAGGATGAGGTCCACCAGCAGCATCAGGAGAGGGAATAGAACCTCCAGCACCATCAGTAACAGGAGCAGGGAGGGTGGGCGATTGAAGACATACACCACAAGTGTTCAAAAGAGCCATATTGTCAAAGTCCAGTACAAGATTAGGAGTAAGGTCCAAATCAGTCCCTGGGGCACTATCAAAAGCATCACCATCAGCAACAGATGGAGTGCGAGGACCCGATGGGGAAGCACCAGGCAAGGGCATCCGCAACTGGACCCCAGGGATAGGAATAGGGGCAAATCCAAAGTCCACTGGTGCGATGCAGGAGACTTCACCCAACCAGCTGCACACAACAACATATCCACAGTCCAAGGCTTAGAATCATCCATGTTGGTTTCAGCCCATGCTCGCCGAGGAGCAGTAGAGTCAGCAGTAGAGGTGGCACATGGTTTCTCCCGAGTAGGACATTTCCGAGCAGCAAATGAAAACACAGAAACCAGAGTCTTGTCAGTCGGCTTGGTCTGAAAAATCAGCGAGGTAACGGGAGGTAGAATGCCAAGCTGATCACCCAGCACACCTGCAGCAGGAGTATTCTGGTCTGGCGCTTGACAACTCCTGCCAGTCACCAGGGAGACATTCTGGTGACCAGCAGCAACAGCCAGTAAGTCCACAGAAGTAGGAATCTGTACGTGACAAGTATCAAGCAAAGAAACAGCAGCAGAAACAATTGATTCAGGGGCTACCAATACCTCCGTAGTGTCACACCGAGCAGAAGATCCTAGGTCAACCAGTGCAACAGCGACAGAAACCGCAACATCATCTCCAAATGGACTTCTGCATCGAAGAAGGTATCCACTTCACTAAAATCTCCTGAAAGAGGTACATCCTGCACTCCAAGCTTCTCCAAGTCCTGCTCCATCTCCATACAGATGGAAACTGAAACACAAATGGGCAGCACGTCCCCCTACCGACAGAGTAGAGGAATTTCCCCGGTGTCCTGGCCAAATTTCCCTCATTCACTAAAAATATCACCGACAGCTTAATCTGGTTCAAGGTCAGTTGGAATTCATCTGTATCCCCTTCCCCTGGGTCTTGCCTGAAAATAGGCAGGATTTGTCTAGTGCATTTACCCAGTCAACAAAAACTAAATAAATAAAACTAAATAAAAAATAAATATTTATTACTCAGAACTGAACTCAGGTGTGTGACTTTGGACACTTGTGCTGGACTCAGTAACTGAAAAAAAGAATTATTTATTTTTATTTTGGTGGAATATAGAATGCTAACCCATACTGAGGAAATACAGTACATAATTAATAGGTGTTATTTTCTGTATCTGTGAAATCAGAATGGAGAATTGTTCTGTAGCTGTCATTGGTCAAAATAATGAGAAACATTAACAGAAGTAGTTTCATTCCCACATAAAACAGACCAGCTCTTGGGAGAGGACACAGCTGTAGAAATGAATATGTTATACAGTGATAGAAGCACAATCAGTTTCTAATAGGATGTGAACATGGCTCCTATGTACTGTAGATGTTTACTACGAATTGTTAAACCTGAACTGTTACAATTCTCTGTGCGTCTTTTTGATATGACAGGACACATTGCTTGACAGCATAATTATTTCTAATGCAGTACATAAATACAAAATAGCATGAAGCAATACACCTGTATGTTTAAAATGCAGCGAATGAATGAAAAGGTTTAATGCAGTGACTGAATATAAGATATTCAGAAATTGAGGTTTTATTGCATATTATGTTGTATTAATATGCAATGCAACAGTTCAATGAGCTCATTTAAAATTAATATGTTATGCAGCATTTCATTAAGAATCTAATTTTAAAGTTTTCATTTCCCACGTTTTGACAGAGTAGCTATGTCACAGTGAAAGTAGTTCCATTATTGTTAGTCTTACAAATGATGATGCTGGTAGTACCATAGGAGTTCGTTTCATAGCAGGAGGACAAACGAGAGGGGAGATATTATAGCAAGATGTAGAGCAGTGCAGACAATGAAATTCCATTGGCAGAATTTGTGCAGCTTGGCAACTCCATTACCAAAATGCTTTTTGGAATTTCATTTTTTTTTTATTCTGTGGAATTCCAAAAAGCCTTTTTGATGTAAACTGCAGAATAATATCCAGAAGCTTGTGATAAATTAATCTGTAGTTCATATAAACTGTGGAATAAGATTCTGTTGTTAACAGTTTGGTTTTGAAATTTCAATTTTCCACTTTTGACAGAATTCTGCAGAATTCCTGTGCAAGTGGAATTTCGAAATTCCACATAGCTCAAGCTAGATGGAAACGTGTGTGGAAGCCAAGGATTAGTAAAAAAGAAATAATTCACTGTACCACCTAGGTACATCAGCTATTTTCAGTCCTCATAGTTCAGCAGGCAGCAGTCTTGTCAATGCAAATGAATGGTCTAGTTCTGTGACTGCATTTAGCATTATATGCAGACTTGGCATTGCATTGCAGGATTAGGAAGTACTGCAGTGATGGGCATCCTGTCACTCAGGTGATAAATCATCCTTCTTTGCACAGTAGTATCTAAGGCTGCCTTATTTTTACTTCTGTAAATTCACACCAAATCAGGGATTTAAAGAGACACTCTCAAACCTTTTGGACTCATTCTTTTTACATTCGTTAAAAAACACTTTTTAGATTCATTACATTACCTTCTAAAAAGCACATGGTTGTTATTCATCATCCTCCTTTTTCTTACAAAAACTAAAAATAATGCAATTGGCATAGTCATATCAAAATGTGGTTTCTTTAAAGCCTTATTGTCTTCTCACATCATACTTGATCTGTGTTAGGAATACCTTCAAGTAGGCCAACTATTTATGACACAATAGTCTGTTCTTAAGGCACCATGGGTGGCTACACTGTTCGGAGTTTTCCGAGATGCAGGAAGGATGCAGTGGCAGTGTCTTCAGAAAATAAAACAAGCAGGCTGTTGTATAGGAAGAATAATATGTAATGGCAAAAATCTTTGAAACAAGAAACTGACTATATTGTTGTGCCATTATTTACCACTTGCCCCTTTTCTGCAAACACTCAAAGGGAGTAGCACCCCATTTCCATGCCAGCACACATTAAAGTCCACTGGTGAGCAGAAGGACATAGGGTCACCATGAAAATGACATGCAGTGCCAGTGCAATGCATAGAAGAAGGGTAAACAGGGCACCAGGCATATCACTTTACTGAAACACAAATAAATCCAGCTCCATTTGTAAGTTTGTGCCATGGTTCAGAGACACAGCAAAGCAACAAAAACCAGCAGCAAAAGCCATTTATAAAGACAGTGTTTTATTGAAAATCAAAAGATAAAAACATGCCATCAAAATAAAATGTGCTGCCAGGAAGATGTACAAGCTGCCTGATCAGTTTCACAATACAGTGCTTTTTCAATAAGGCATAGCTTTTTGAAAGTGTAGTTCAGTGCCAGTTTTGTGTCTTTGCAATTGCAATTTACTGCTGCCTCCCAATTTATAGCTGTTGGAAAGTGATGGCAAGTATGTCAGAGTGGTGCATCTAGTGTGCACAAAGGTTTGGGGACAATAGTCAGTGTGGGACCAGTAAACAAAATGGGCATGCACATGGGAGTGGGGCTTCAAAGGGGGAACCACTGAACTTCCAGGGATAATAAATAACTGGGGACTGGGGTAGTGTCCACTGAATTACCTTGCACAGCAACGTGAAATTTATTTATTTTATTTAAAAGTTGATAACCGGGAAAGACACCATGAGCAGAAGCTCATTCCCAGGTACGACCTGGGGAGGGGGTACAAAAGGAAAATAGAGCACTGAAACAATAGAGTTGAACAAAATGCAGAAATTGTATAAAAATAAAAGGAATTCTATTTATAACAGAGACGCAACTAATAAATAAAAACAATATTTAAATGAATATATATGATGAGATGCAGCAAGAGGAGAGGAGAAATATGGAACTAAAGTGAGGTCTAGGAAAGAACAGATACAAGAAGTAGTAGGGGTTGGCTTGAGTAGGTGCTTGAGGGCAGGGAAGAAGGGAGAGAGATGAATTTTGAGGGGAACACTATTCTAGAGGGAAGGAAGTCATTAAGAGAAGGAGAGTTTGCTGGCTGAGGTGCATATACGTGGGAGGGAGAAAGTACAGCTGCAGATTGACCACGAGTTGTAGGGCAAGGGAGTAGCCAGATTGAGGAGAGAGGCAAGGTAGGGCAGATGGGTCCTAAACCAGAATTTAGTGATGAAGGTGGAGCAGTGTGAGAAGGATCTCTGTGCAAGGGATTTGAGGGAAAGGGAGGAGTATAGGTAACAGTGATGAGTTACAGAGGGGGAACTAGAGGTGAACCTGCAGAAGGCATGAAACAGAACATTGAGTTTGGCAAGGGAGGTGGCTGGGGCAGCACGGTAAACTATGTCAGCATAGCCAGAGGCTGGGAGGATCCATTTAACTATGAGGTCACATCTTACAGGGAAGGAAAACCTGGCTTTGATGCAGTGTAGTAGCCCCAGCTTAGGGTGCAGTTTGGAGTGTAGGGCATTAAAAAGAGGAGAAGTCGAGGGAGGGATCAAGCCAGACTTCTAGGTAAATGTAGGTGGGGACATTGTCAAGGGGGGTGTTGGCTGCAGAGAAGATGACTGGTAGGGTGGGAAGCCTGGCGAGTTTCTGTTTAGAGCCAAAGGTCATGGGAACAGTCTTTTTAATATTCAGTTTTCAGCATTTGGCACTAAACCAGGCTGTCATTGCTGTGAGATCGCTTTGAAGGGGGGGATTGGACGGTTTGTATGGAAAGGCCAGACAGGAAAAGGACATTGTCATCTGAGTTCATGTGTATATTGGCATGGGTGCATACTGAGGGGAGATCATTAATAAAAAGGGAAAAAAAGAACAGGCCCGAAGATAGATCCCTGGGGCACACCTGTGAGGGTAGGGAGGGAAGGGGATGGGACATTGTTGACAGAAACTGCCTGGGAATGGCCAATTAGATAGAAGCTGAACCAGGACACTGAGGTGGGAGCATAGGCCAGCAAGGCTTGGTTTATTTAGTACGAGAGGGTGAGAAATGGAGTTAAAGGCCTTAGCCAGGTCAATGAAGATGGCTGAGATGATCTGGCCAAGGTCCATAGCAGACTGTATTGCATCAGAAAAGTATAAAAGGGAAGAGGCAGCAGAGTGGAATTTTCTGAAACCTGAATGAAATGGGGAGACAGTACTGGATGCAAGAAGGAAGTAATTGAATCTAGAGAGAACTAGGGACTCTTGTACTTTGATGAGGGAGGAGATAAGGGAGATGGGGCAGTAATTTCCATTGATACTAAGTAGGGTTGCCACCTTTGAAGAGTGGGGAGCTGTGGCAGACTTCCAAGCTGAAGGGATAGTAGCTGTAGAGAGTGAGAGATTTAAGATGAAGGTTAAAGGGATAACTATGGAGGAGACCAAAATTTTGAGAAGCCTAGGGTGCAGGCCACTAGGGCTTGACATAGAAGGGTTAAGTGAAACAAGCACTCTTAGAACTTCTGATGATGAAATAGGCGATAGTTGAAAACCTGAGGACTGTCAGGGGGGAATGGAGGGAGCAGGTTGGGGGGGTGCTTCTGGGGAATGGCACAGTAAGTGAGATATTTATTTAGGGCCTCAGTAACAAGATAGGATTCAGAAATTAGTGAACCTGTCTCATGGATTGGGGGGGCTATTCAGCAGGGGGGGGGGGTGCAGGAGCAAGCAGAGGTCCTGCCAGAAGGAGGAAGTACTATCTGAAGGGTGGAGACGTGACTTGAAGTCAGATTTAGCATGGTGGATTCTGATAGTACAATTGTTGCAGAAGGCATGAAATGCTTGTAGGGAGGCCTGGTTACGCGAAGATTTAAAATGATGTCAAGCAAGATTGCAGGTTCTGCACATGGCCAAAATATCAGGGATGATCCAGGGATGGTGGCTGCATTTTACTCGTATAGTTTTTAGCTGTGCATGGGTATCCCAGATTTTTAGGAAGATAGATGGAAAGTTGGTGAGGGCAGTGTCGACAATGAAGGACAAGAAGACTGGATACCAGTTTGCAAGGGCCAGGCCAAGAAGGAGTTGACTCACATAAAGGGATTTGAGGGGGTGGTACTGGATGTATTTGGGGGGGGGCGAGACTTCCTAATGCAAAAGGTGGGGCAATGATCACTGAGCACATTGGGTAAGATGCGAGCAGAGCAGATGTGTTGGGGGTGGGTAGAGACCACACAGTCCAGTAGGGAATGAGACTGAGATCTAGTGTTGAGATGGGTAGGCTCTTTGATCAGTTGGGTGAGGTTTAAAGCTTCAGTCTGGTGCCGTGAATTCAGTGACAAAGGGGAAATCGAGTCAAGATTTAAGTCTCCTAAATGAATTAGTTCACCTGCAGTTGCAAGCGTGGAGGCTGCGGTGATGCAGGATATAAGGGAAGGGTGGGGATAGTTTGGGGGAGGCGTATAAACCCCCAGAAAGAGGGGTGATGAAAAAGGAAAAGCTAGATTGGCTAAGAGGAGTTTGTGGGAGCCAGAGATTGCCTCACAGTTGGAGATAATGCACTTTAAGGTGATGTGGGAGTAGATAGCCACCCCGCCTCCTCATTTATCATGGTCTTGCCAATAGAAGTTGAAGTCCAGAAGGACTAGTTTGGAGTCAGGGATATGGGAGGACAACCATGTTTCTGATACACAAAGTATGTTGGTGGAGTGCTGAGTGACCCACACTTTCAGTTCATCCATTTTGGGGAACAGGCTATGTGTGTTACTGTGGAAAATCCACAAGCCTTTAGGGAGGGCCTGTGGGAGGAGTGGTAGGGCTGGAAGGGCCAGGATTTGGTTCAACATTCCCTGTAAGGAGAAGTAGATGGACTAAAAGGTGTATGTGAGGGGCATGACACTTATGCTTGATTCTGTAAACTTGAAGGGTGGTTTGCAAGGGAGTTTCGGGGGTAACTGGCAAATAGATGCAAAGTTTAAAAGAGAGCAGCTGAGTAGTCCAGGGTGGATTTGGATGGTGGCATTGGGAAATAAAGACAGGGGAGTGGTGAGAGGTGGCTGTGGGAGTGGATATGTTGCAGAGTGTGCATAGGGCAAAAGGGAAAGTGTTGGAGTAAGAATAGGAACTAATGGGGGGGCAGAAGGAGGGAGGAAAAGAAGAACTAGGAAAGGGTGAAGGAGAACATGAAGGGTGCTCATGGTTGAACTGTGAAAGGGGTAGGGTGGGGAGACAGGGGCCATAGGGGATCAAAAGATATACAGTGGTGTGAAAAAGTATTTGCCCCCTTCCTGATTTTCTCTATTATTGCATATTTGTCACACTGGATGTTTTCAGGTCTTTAGACAAAATGTAATATTAGATAAAGGGAACCTGAGTGAACAAATAACACTTGTTTGTTTTTTTTATTTCACTTATTTAACGAAAAAAAGTTAACCAACACCAATTGGCACTGTGTGAAAAGTAATTGCCCTTACTCTTAATAACTGGTTACGCCACATTTAGCTGCAATGACTGCAACCAAACACTCCTATAATTCAATATCAGTCTTTCACATCGCTGTGGAGGAATTTTAACCCACTCTTCCCCAGAACTGCTTTAATTCAGTAACATTTGTAGGTTTTCGAGCATGAACTGCTCGTTTCAGGTCCTGCCACAGCATCTCTATCGGATTTGAGTCTGGACTTTGACTAGAGCCACCCAAAACTTTAATTTTACTTCTTTTCACCATTCTGATGTGGACTTGCTTTTGTGTTTTGGATCATTGTCTTGCTGCATGACCCAACTCACGCTTCAGCTTCAGCTGATGGAAGGATGACTGGACATTCTCCTTAAGAATTTTCTGGCAGAGCAGAATTCATGGTTCCTTTAATTATGGCAAGTCATCCAGGTCCTTAGGCAGCAAAGCATCCCCACACCATCACACTACCACCACCATGTTTGACTGTTGGTATGGTGTTCTTACTGTGGAATGCTGTGTTTGCTTTACGCGAGACATTATGGGATCCATGTTGTCCAAAAAGTTCCACTTTGGACTCATCTGTCCATAGAACATTTTCCCAAAAGGCTTGTGGATCATCCAGGTGCTTCTTGGCAAATGAGAGATGAGCATTTATGTTCTTCTTGGTTAGCAGTGGTTTCCGCCTTGCTACTCTCACATGAGCCCATTTTTGCCCAGTCTCTTTCTGATTGTGGAGTCATGAACACTGACCTTAGCTGAGGCAAGAGAAGCCTGCAGTTCTTTGGATGTTGTTTTAGGATCCTTTGAGACTTCTTGGATGATTTTATACTGTCCTTGGAGTAATTTTGGCAGGCCGCCCACTCCTGGGAAGGTTCACTACTGTTCCAAGTGTTCTCCATTTGGAGATTATGGCTCTCACTGTGGTTCGATGGAGTCCCAGAGCCTTAGAAATAGCTTTGTAACCCTTTCCAGACTGATAGAGGCAACAAAATGTTTTTCTGATCTTTTCAGGAACTTCCTTTGATCATGGTATAATGTGCTTGTTGAATCTTTGTCCTGACAATGTGACTCTGATGGTAAGGGCCAAAATAAGTGAGGTTTATATTGAGCAGGGCTGGCTGTAATCAAGCCTGGCTGTGTTCAATCAGCTGACTCTAATTATCCCTTAATTGGGTTGATTTAACTAGGGCAATTACTTTTCACAGTGCCAGTTGGTGTTGGTTAACTTTTTCATTAAATAAATGAAATAAGTAAAAAAAAAAAGTGTTATTTGTCCACTCAGGTTCCCTTTATCTAATATTATATTTTGTCTAAAGACCTGAAAACATCCAATGTGACAAATATGCAATAATAGAGAAAATCAGGAAGGGGGCAAATACTTTTTCACGCCACTGTAGGATGTATGGAGCAAAGTAGGGAGTCACCTTAACACCACTGTCGAAGCCAGGTGGAGGGGGAAGCTAACAGGCAAAGATGAGACAAAAAGAGCAATAATAATTGGAGCTGCTGCAATGGTGCAGTGGTAGTGTTACTGCCTATAGTGCTGGAGGTTGGGGGTTCGAATACAAGAGGAGATGGATAGAGCAGAGCACAAAGGGGAAACAGAAATACAGGCAGAGAAGGTGTAGATAAGCTGGTATTACTGAAAGAATGTTGATATTGGCCCCAAATCAGGATAAAACTAAGAACTGAGTAACCAGTAGTTGTATTTCAATGAAGGAAAAGCTCATGCATGTATTTGCATGATACTGCTGCATGTACAGTATGTACATGAATGAGCCATCTACCAGTTCACAAATCCAGCACTTAAAGGAAGGGGAGAATAACATACTTTGATTGGTGGCTTAAAGACTGGTGTAGACAAGAGGTCTACAACCTTATTGGGGACTGAGGAGACATGTGGGAGGATGAAGGCCTGTATGCTAAAGACAGGTTACACCTAAAGAAGAAAGTCTCTGAGGTGCTCAGAGGGAGACTTATGAGATTCGTGAAGGAATCCCTTCATTTAAACTAAATAAAGGGGGATATGTGGCTAGGGTATTGAGAGATACTGAAAGGGAGAGAATGGCCCTAGACAGTTCTCCCCTGAAAATAGGAGAAGGGAACAGGACAAGAGTTATTTGGGGGAGGCAGCATTGTAAGTGGAAGGCTATGTGTTAAGACCCACGACCTATGCAATAAGATTGTCAACCTGGAGACTCTTATGACTAGAAAGGATGTGGACATTGTAGCCATAACAGAAACCTGGTTTTCAGAACACCGGTCACGGGAGATGGTCATTCCAGGGTTCAAACTGTTCAGGAGAGATAGAGTGGGCAGAAAGGGGGGTGGAGTTGCACTATATGTGAGAAAGCATATTAGGGCTGGAGAGATCCAGAGGGGAGAGAGAGAGAGAGAGAGAGAGAAAGAGAGAGAGATGGATGATATGTGGGTGGTGCTTGAAAAAAAGAAAGGGGATGTCATAAGGGTGGGGTTTGTCTATCGGCCACCAGTGCAAAGAAAGGAAGAGAATAGGGCTCTGTTGGGTGGGATCCAGACTATGGTGCAAAAGGGAGAGGTACTGCTGTTGGGAGATTTCAATCTCTCTGATGTGGATTGGAGTCTCCCAGCAGCAAGAATGGCCAGGAGCATGATGTTTCTGGATGCAGTACAGGGGGCTGAGCTTAATCAGTTGGTATTGGGACCTACTTGGGGGAGGTGTTATTAGATCTTGTCCTCACCAATGGGGATAGTGTATTAAGCCTTACAGTAGAGCAACACCTGGGAAGCAATGACCACAGGGTTATAAGGTTTTTAAAATAGGGTCTGATGTGGAGTGAAGCCACACATTGACTAGGGTTTTTGATTATAGGAGGGCAAACTTTGGGGAAATTGCCATAATACTGAAGGAAGCCTTGGAAGGAGTTTAAGAGCTACAAGGGGGGTGGAGGAAATGTGGGAGGTTATTAAGGGATGGACTGAAACTGTGTCAAGCCTTAGTGTAAGAGAAAGAAAAGGTGTAGGCCACAGTCATTTACAAAAGAAGTGGCGAAACAGGTCGTGGTCAAGACTAGGACCTTCAGGCGCTACAAAGCTAGACAGATGGAGGTGAACAGGGCAATATACCAGAAACTGCAGAGGGAGGTGGGAAAGCTGTGAGAAGGGCTAAGACTAAAACTGAAGAACAGATTGCTGTATCAGCTAGGAGGGGGGACAATCTATTTTTTAGACATATTGGTAAGAAAAGGAAATGTGGGGGGGGGAATTCTCAGGCTGGTGGAGGACGACGGACAAAAGGCTGAGATTTTGCAGGACTACTTTAGCTCTGTTTTCACAGTTAAGGAGGATGGTTCCATAATTCTGGGGGATCTGACTTATGGGACCACGGATGGATGTTGGACTCTTCACTGCAGATAGGGTCAAGAAGGCACTGGCTAGGCTCAGGGTCAACAGGGCCATAAGACCAGATGCTGTGCACTCAGGACTGCTGCATGAGCTCAGAGAGGTTCTGGACGACACACTGGCTGCCCTACACAACAGATCACTTGAGTCAAGGAAGGTACCAAGGGACTGGAAAGAGGTAAACATGGTCCCAATACACAAGTGGGGGGTAATAGAGGAACCTGGGAACTACAGGCCCATAAGCCTCACCTTGGTAGCTGACAAAGTAATGGAGACTCTTGTCAAAGACAAGATTGTGGATTTCCTGGAAAGCAGAGGGCTGCAAAACCAGGGACAACATGGGTTCACCAGAGGTAGGTCCTGTCAGATCAACCTGGAAGAATTCTTTGATGAAGTGAGCAAGGTGATAAACCAGGACAGGGCAGTGGATGTGGCCTACCTGGACTTCAGGAAGGCCTTTGATACCATCCCTCATATAAGGCTGGTTAGGAAACGGAGGAACCAAGAGGTGGAAACTAGGATATAGAAATGGGTGGAGAATTAACAAGCTATCCTTAAGGATATTCCTTTGGTTTTGGCCCTGAGAGATCCTCTCCCTGTTCCAGAGCAAATTACGCTTCCTATGCTCTTCTCCAGATGGTCATGGAAAAAAGCCTTTGGTCTGTTGGGATGGGACCCATGTTACATTGGTCTGTATGAGCCCATATGGAAGAACCCGAGGATTCAGATTGGAGATTCTCAGATATGCCGACCTTTGCGGGTTTCTAAAGGGATCCTTTGGGTAGGCAATCTACTGGATCAAGAGAGTGGGATGCTATAGCCATTCACACAGTTACAGACCATCTATGGGTTACTAGCTCGTGATCTCTGGAAATATGTTCAACTACGTCATGCTTTATCATCAAGTCTTTTAAAAAATGTTAAAATAATATTACTAGAGACAACAAAGCAGTTACAGAAATGGTTTAAGCTCTCTACGGGTCACACTAGTGTTATTTACAAACTAATTCAAGAACATATTTTCCCCCCCCCCACTGGGAAATTCCTCAAGTAAAATGGGCTAATGATTTGCAGGACTCTTTAGTTTTGGAGATCTGGCATGGGTTGAGGCTCATCGGGCCTCCTCTGAACGAAAATTGCAGTTGGTATAAAAAAAAATTTTAAGTCGATGGTATAGAACTCCAGATAGATTGGCTAAGATGGGACTATTGGGCTCCAACATATGTTGGAGATGTGGCAAGGGCGTACATACCTTGCTCCATATTCTATGGAGCTGCCCATTGGTGGGTGAGTGTTGGCATATTATTGGTTCCCTGGAACAAAGTTTGCAAATTCCCCACCCTCACTTCCATCGGTGTTTGGATTTGAGGTGACTCGACCATGATAACCCTACAAGCCTCACAGTTTAAAGTGTCCATTTATACTGCCGCACTGGAAGCTAAGTGTCTTATTCTACTCCAATGCAAGTCCTTCACCCTTTCTTCATATGGTCATTTGGTACAGATAGTCTCTAAAACAGCTTCTTTTTTACAAGTGTTATATTGGAGACGGAAAGCCCTTTCAACATTTTTCAAGGCATAGTCCCTTTGATTAAGTAGTATTGAGGAGCAGACATTTGATTCTGTTTAAGAATTTTGTTCATGGTTAATATCTGTTTAATCTTATGGATATCCTGAGTGGGTAAAAAAAAAAGTTGCTGTACAGGTATTTTGTATGTAACATTTAGTATTTTAAAACTGAGTTTCATACAACAGTATATGCACACATATTTCATATTGTTGGTTTTCACAAGGTCCTTTGTAATACTCTGAATGTATTCAAATATTGGACTACTGTTTTCAAATGTTGGTTATGTTTGTTAATGTTTATTTTTGTTTGTGTTTTTCTTCCCCTAACTCTGTGATGTATGAGTTTAATGCCTGTTTAATATTTGTAGAGTTCATTCTTGTTTTCTTGGCATGTTGGTGAATGTGTATCTTTATGGATAATTTAATAAAATGTTCATACAGCCAAAAAAAAAAAAAAAAGAAATGGGTGGAGAATTGGCTTAGGGATAGAAGCCAAAGGGTGGTGGTGAATGGGGCATGCCTGGGTGAGATGAGGGTGACCAGTGGAGTACCTCAAGGGTATGTGCTGGGAACAGCAATTTTTAGCCAAAAAGCAAATAAATAAATAACATCTATATACAGTAAGAGATGTAACTGAGGGGGAGAGTGGTAAAGTTTCCTTGTTTGCAGACATGGCTAAACTATGTAATAGGGTGGATGTTCAGGGGGAGGGGGGTTGATATGATGCTTGCAGACTTGAGAAAAGTAGAGGAGTGGCCCATAAAGTGGAAACTGGGGTTCAAAGCAAAGAAATGCATAATCATCCATTTGGGGCATAGGAATCAGAGGGGTTGAATATACACTTAGGTGGGAGGTGCTAAAGGTCTTTATATTGGGGCGATCAAGGCTGGGGTGGGGGTGGACTACAGTGCCTTATGAGGGGATTTACCTCTTACATGTTTCAGGGATCAGGGTTAGGGGGGCACTGGACTACCCGGGGATATGTTGTTACATAGCTGTACATGTCTGGGGGTTCATGGATGGGAGGGCAACTAGATTAACAGGGAATATGATTTCACTTAAATGTACATGTCTGTGGAATCATGGATCGAGGGCACTAGACTACCATGGAATATGATTTCACTTAAATGTACATGTCTTGGGGGTTGTGGATCATGGATGGAGGGGCACTAGATCACCAGGCATTACCCTCAACTTCTTGCCTTTTGCATCACGGACACTGCTTGTAACTGTCAGGGACAAACACCCAAAGCAGGGACATATGTTCAGCAGTGCCGCTATCCACACAGACAGCTGATGGACTAAAGGGATATGTGTTAAAATGCAGTTTGAGGAAGAACACGTCTGTCACCTTCAGGTTTGCAGTCATTTGTGCTTGTAATCCTCACTGTTCTGTCACACATACACAACATTGACAAAGAGCAGTGGAATATTGTGAGGAAACATCAGGGTCATTCCTGACCATTGAGGATTTTTGAAAGATGTGCTACCAGGAACTATGATTGTTTCTACTGGGGTCAGTAGTCTCTGCTGCTGTGCACTCTTGTAGCCTGCAGCACCAGAACTGTTTCCCAGGACTGACATACAGGTGGAGCTGTGTGCACACACCAGCATGTGGCTTTTGATCTGTAGTTCCAGACTAACATACAGGTGGAGCTGTGTGCACCATGCAATAGTGCCAGACAAACTACATGGTAATGTATGCAAAGCAGGCCATGATGAGATGTTAATTCAGCTGTTTGCACATGGATTGTCTAAGTAGGCTCATTTGCATAGGAGATTTGAATATAGCAAAATTTAGCCTTGGGCTAATGTGTTAGATCGGTGCAAATGAGTTAGCACTGGGCTAATGTGTTTCCACAGGGCTAACAAGTCAAAACCATAGCACAGTTCTACTGTGTTTGGCCTGTGATGTTGTTTGTAGTTGCGCAACACTTCATTGCTATCACCCACATTGGCCTCCTACTGCAATTCTGCCTTACTCCACCTCTGTTTGCACTGGGCTGCTGTTGCAGTTTGGCCTTCCCAGTTGCTATATTCAGAGCTGTCTTATTTGCTGGGCTAGTTTTGCACTGCACTCTCTCCCCTGTTTGAACAGCTTCATTTGCATGCTATATTCATCACCTTTATCACCCAGGGCAGTTCCTTTGAATGTAGTGTGCTAATGGTTCTCACACTTTTTACCCCAAGAAAAGCAAGCACTTTTGCCCTACAGCAGTTTTGAATATCTGGACCCATGTGTCTTAGTTGTGTCATAAGTAGGAAGTCAAGAAATGTCATGGCTGGGTAATGGTATTAAATGAACATTACATTTACTATTAAAGAAAAAATAGGTGAATTCTCAGGTTAAAATATTTTTTTTAGTTTGCAAAGTAGCATTTCTAAAAAAACAATGCTCATGTGGACACTGGATGCTGAAGATGAAGCTGAATGAGATGTGAAGATCTGAAGAGCTCATACACAGAACCTTGCTGAAGACATTTATTACTTGTGTGGTGTAAAATGAAACCAAAGGAAACATCATATACATTCAATATAATATCTCAAAAAGAAAGGAATTCTTTGCACAAAAATACATTTATGCACTAAATAGCATTACACTTAACACCACAAAAGTAGAGAAATGTGGCATTAGAGTTTCCAACCCTAGCTCCCCATCCCCCACCAAAACAGCCAAAGACAAAATAAGCAACCACAGACAGCCATCATCGGGTAAGAGAAACATACTGTACAGATCTTTCCATATGACCTAAGAGACATTCGTCATCATAATCCAGCACTTCTTTAGTAATGGATACACATGCTCAGTTCAAAAAATACACACCCACTTCAGGCTACAGAGCCACAGGGCCTCTGAAAAACTGCAAATGTGAATGACATTTTGATCCTAATGCAGTGATAACAATAACTGTCATTTCTCAAAGCACTATTATCATTTGCCGTCGTTTATTATGAGCATTAGCATGCCATCACGATTACATGCAAATAGAAAATAAAATAAAATTGAACATTTGCGTGAAATTTGGACCCCAATGTAGTAATGCTAATAACTGGTATTTCTAAACTCTATTATAATTTCCTGTGATTTGCTATATGGAAATTACAATGCAATCATTGTTCCATGTAAATTTTGTACCCCCAAAAAACTGGGGACATTTGTATGAAATTCTGACCCAAGTACAGTAATGTAATTTAGCTGTGTTTCAAGTGCACTCCTACCATTTCCTGCCAGGTTCTAGTATCGACATTAGCTGGCTGTTATTCTTTCAAAAGTCAACCAAACTGTGAACATTTGCTTGCAATTATGATCCCAGACCACTAATGTTAATAGTTGGTAATTTTGAACATAGTTATCTTTTTTTTGCCATTTCTTAGTACCGACATAATCATGTGATCCTGACTGCATGTGAAAACCCTATGCAAAAATGTAAGAAACAATCTGGCATATTTATTTTATTTATTTATTTATTTAAACAGCAGTTTGGAAAACCTTTGAGCCATAGGCTCATTTACAAAGGTACCTTGTCACAGTAAGACAAACGAAAATACGCAATATAACAGTACAACACAGTATAACAGTAACTTAAGACATAGATACAAACAAGCTGGTACAGGTAGGATTGATGCAAACAATACCAGAGTTATGTTGTCCTTAGCAGCTTAGTAGTAAGATTTGTCATAAGTATTGAGTACGGCTTTGACTAGTGGCAATTACAGCCTGGTGTTAATAAGGTGGTTACGTAAGGAAGTTTTGAAGCCGATATAGTTGGAGCTTGGAGATGGAGGGGCAGTGTGTTGAACCAGGAGGGGCCCTAAAGCTGAAGGCTCTTTGGCAGTGAGAGGTCCTAGCTCTAGGGATAACAAGAGAGGTTTTCCCAGAGGTCCAGTATGAACTAGTGGGACAGAGGCGTGTGGTGGTGGTCAGTCCTGGCGGGATAGCCAAGGAGGGTCTTTTGTAAGGGTACAGGTCAGATATTTGAGGTGCTCGTCAAGATCAAGTACCAGCGCTTTAGCGTACAGTGAACAGGTGTGTGTTAGCCTAGGTGCCCCAGTAATTAACCTGCAGGCCTTATTCAGAGTAGTGCAATTTTATGGAGCGGTCTGATCAGCAGCACCATACACCGGCAGTCCATAGTCCACTAGGGACAGGATAGAGGAGGTGACTCATGAGTGAAGAGCCTCCGGGAGGCAGTGTTTACTGCATGTAAGATGCCCAATCGGATATTAGTGGCAGTGGCTAGGGCAGTGATGTGTCCATGGAAGGAGAGGGAGGGGTCAAAATAGATCCCTAGGTATTTATAGGAGTAAACTTGTTCGAGTGGGAAAGAGGACCCAGAGTGAATGAGGAGTTTGAAGTTGCAGGACTTGTTTTGAGGATGAGTGAAGAACATGGTTTTTGTTTTTTTAAGATTTATCACCAATCTATGTTCCTTGAACCAGCCCTCGGCTTCAGTGAAGGACTTCTGCAGCGAGTCCTGAAGGGCAATAGGGTTATGACTTGAGGCAAAGATGACTGCATCATCAGCATACAATAGAATGTTCCCCGAGCAAGAGTGTGGAAGGGTGCTAAGGTAAAGGGAGAATAGTAAGGGGCCCAGAATGGAGCCCTGGAGCCCTCAGAAAAGATGGAACAGATGTCTGAGTAGGTCCCTTTAATTTTTACACGCTGTGAGTGGTCAGACAGACAACTGGTGCACCAGGAGATAGGCCCAGCAGCAAAACCAGAGAGACTAAGGGCATCAAGAAGGAGGGGATGGGAGACAGTGTTGAAAGCTTTAGAGAGGTCAATGAAGACCACACCAGCCAGAGAACCAGTGTCTAAGGAGGAGTGGAGAAAGTTAAAGAACTCTAGGAGGGCTGTGTTGGTACTGTGGCCCGCTCAGAAGCCATGCTGCTCAGGTCATAAGACATATGTAGGTGGAGAGGTAGTCAGAGATTTGAGAGGCCACCACTCTTTTCCAAGGCCTTGGAGAGAGGAGAGGAGAGAGAGGAGAGAGGAGAGAGGAGAGGAGAGAGGAAGAGAATGGAGATTGGCCGACAGTTTCCAGCCACAGTCCTATCACCACCTTTTAAAGATAGAGGTGACAGTGGCAACTTTCCAGGCAGTTGGAACCTTCCCCAGGCAAAGAGAGTGGTTGATGGGAGCACGTGATCGGGAGTGAGACTGTGCCTAAGACCAGCCATAAGATACACGGATCAGGGGTGTCACTGCCTGTACTATTACTCTTGAGGGCAGTGACAAGGTGCAGCCTAAGTTCTTGGGCAGAAACACAGTAGGAGGCAAAATAAGGAGAGAAAGATTTACAGCAGGTGCTGGGGAGGAGGTCAAAAAATTTGTAGGGAGGATAGGGCTAAGGTCAGTGAATGAGGTGTTGAGGTGGTTGGCTATGAGGGCTGGGTCTGAGGAGATCATGCCATTAATGTTGATCTGGGTGGGTGGGGAGTGTGCACTCCCATTTAACTGTTTAATGTTATCCCAGAAGGTTCTGGGGTTCCCCATGAGGGCAGTGAGTGAGGACCGATGTGCTCAGATTTGGCCTTTCTGATGGCCCAGTGCACTTGTTTTGGGCGGCAGCATATAACTGCCTGTCACAGTGCACAGTGCCATAGGTTGTCCCTATGTTTGAGTTGGTGGTTCAAAGCTGGGGTTACCCAGGGGGCATTCTGCCTTTTAGAACGGTGGGTCAACATTGGGGCAAAGATATCATAGGCATTATTAAAAGTCCGGGTAAAGAAGGAGAGAGCTGTGTTGATGTCAGGAGTTGCCTGTATAGGAGTATAGGAGACCAGTCAATTTGGGACAGAAGTTCCTTAAGTTTTATCAGTCCACCAGATATTAGATGCCGGCGGCATGTGGACTGTGCTGTGGGTTTGGGGACTGAGGATGACCAGTGGAATAGAATGGGGGAGTGATCACTGAGAGAGTCTGGGAGGACTTGTACATTGGGGATCCGATTAGGGCGGTTTACATGAAATCTTGATCCAAATGTAGTAATGTCCATGATTGTTACTTGTTATCACACTATTATCATTCCATGCCATCTCTTTGTGAACGTATTATCAAACAACCATGATTTGATGCAAAGAAAACAAGAACATTCTATACTTTGCATGAAAGTTGGATCCCACTGCATTCCTATCCATAACTGGTAGTATGTATCAAGAAACTTACCATTTCATGCCATTTCTTACTAAGGAGAGAATGAAATCTGTATTGCACTAAAACACAAAAATAGCACATTTGCATGCGATTTTTATACCATTTCATACTACTGAAAATAGTATACAATCTTGATTGCATTCTAAATTATAAAAATTTTAAATTTAGAGAACTACGGCACAAATACAGTACAGTGACAGTGTCACATATTAGATAAAATAACTGCAGCCTGAAGTGTGTGTGTGAATGTGTTGAAGTGTGCATGTGTATCCACGGCTACATAAGCACTGGACCATGATGGTGGATGTCTCTTGTGTCAACTGGAAAGAGTTGTATGCTGTTTGTCTTCCCTGCTGGTGACTATCTGTGGTTGTTTGTGTTGTCTTGTCCCCTTGGCTGTTTTGGGGAAAATGTGGAGTTAGAGTTGGAAACCCTAATGCCACATTTCCCTACTTTTTTGGCATTAAGTGTAACCCTTCCTAGTGCATAAATCCTTTTTTTTTAAATAATATAGATATATATTGCCAAATACTTTATTACTGTATCAGTTAGGGTTAAAGTGACAAAAGTAGGGAAATGTGGCATTAGAGTTTCCAACCCTAACATCCCACCCCACCCTGCACAGATGAAGAGGGATCGGGGGGTTTCATTGCATCTGCATCCCTAATGCTCACCACAGTTCATTAGAAAATAAGCTGAGTGGGCAAAGCATAGGAGACTGGGGCGAGCGTTAGGGCTGGAGATGCAATGCCACCGCCCGATCCCTCTTCATCTGTGCAGGGTGGGGGTGAGATGTTGGAGTTGGTAACCCTAATGCCACATTTCCCTACTTTTGTTGCTTTAACCCTGATTCATTAATGATGTTTTTTGCAATTTATTTTCTTACTTTTTGAGATAGTATAATAGTATCTTTATTTTATTGTGGTAGTACACCCCCGTAGATGTGCATATGTATGTAGATGTGGAAGTGCAGGGCCCTTTGGGCCCTGTGCTGCTATGTGTCAAACAACAGTGACCAAATTGTCAGCATACCCATCTTATTACCCCACTTAATGTACCCCGGTTAAGAGAAATTGTAGAATATAAGGTAAAACGTAATTATGCACAACTACAATGCCATTCTGCACCACAGATGTGAAAACACATTTTGGGCAGGATGTGAAAAATGACAGTTGTACTGTTTATGGGGTGGTGTGAAAAAATGGCTATGTTGAAAATCTGGCACCAAAATATCAAAAATTACCAAAGTTAAGTGTGTGCATAGAATAAATTCAATGGACACGCATTACAGTATTTAGGCATTTTTAGGAATTTTTTCACCACATTTTCAACATGGCCTTTTTGGGATCCCACCGCATGAACACTGGCACTGTCATTTTGTTAATCATTTCTTAAAGGTTAGTCTGCACAGCGAACATGCCATTACATGCCATAGGTATGAAAACATGCTTGGGGCAGGATGTGAACAATGACAGCTATGCTGTTCATGAGGAGGGGTGAAAAATTACTATGTTGAAAATTTGGCAGCAAAATATTGTAAAGTACCAATGTTATGTATGTGCATAGGAAAAATTTAATGGAGGCACATAACTCGGGCATTTCTTGGTATCCTGGCAGCAAATTTTCAACAAAGACTTTTGGAGACCCCACCTCATAAACACTGTCACTGTCATTTCATTAATCAGTCCCAAAAGGTGTTTTCATGCAACAACCACAAAATCAATTTCCAAGCCTGATTAATGAGATGACAGTAACAGTATTCATGAGCTGGGATCCCAAAAAGGCTATGTTGAAAATCTGATGTAAAAATTAAAAAAAATGGCAAAGTTATGCACCTAAATTCAAAACATCATTGACAGCAATTATATGGCACTTACCTTTATTCCTCAGTTCGCGGTTCAGCTTTGAAGAGTGCAGATGTGTTCTGGTCCACAGAAGATGACAGCCTTTGACCTCCAGTGGTAAGTATAGGGCAGGAGGGGTGTTGGGGTGCTCAGTGGAAGGGTTGGGATGGGGAGGGGGTGGAGGAGACAATGAGGGACTGTTTTCTTTTTTTCAGGTTAACAGAAAATAATTGAAGACATTGGGGGACTGTTCTTTTTTTTCCAGAGTTAATCATAAAAATAAAGATTTCAGGATATTGGGGGTGGGCTCCTCAGTTTCCCACATTGTGGGGCACCATTAAATGTGGTCACGGGGATTGGGTTCCTGATGTTGGCACATTATTAAACCAGTGGGGGTCATCTAAGTGGTGGGCATCCCAGTGTCGGAATGTATAAAAAAACCCACAAAAGCCAGCAGGGGACAGTGATTGGAGGGCGGGAGAAGGTACCACTAGACACCAGGGATATGTAAAATCCAAAGGAACCTCAGAGAGTGTTTTTAAAGCTTTTATATTCCTTTTTTGTGACTTGCAAAAAAGGAATCGGCTCACAAAAAGGGAACGGCTCGTGAAAAAGAAAGTTAGCGAGTCATGAAAAAGGAATATAAAAGCTTAAAAATACATCATCTGAGGTTCCTTTACCATAAAACTACTACAGAATCCATGTAAGGGGGTCCCGATGAACAAGATACATACCTTGGTGTATCTGATTAACTGCATTTTTGTGGGTTTTCATTTTTTTTTCAAAAACGGAAAACAAGATGGTAGCTCACGACAAAGGAATTTTCTCTCACAAAAAAGGATTTATGTTCTTACAAAAAAAGAATGCTCTCACGAGACTCAATCCTTTTTCATGAGATCAAATTCTTCGTTGAAAAAAGACAGCTATCCTAAAGATTGGAATGTTGACAAAAGTCCCATAGGATATAATAGAAACTAAAAAATGTAATACATTTGCAACAGATTAATATTATTGCAGCAAATGTTCACTGTCTGTTCTGCTACCAAAGTTCTTTATACCCTACAAAAATTATGCAGAAACTCCACACTGTCTGGCCGCAAGGTGATGAGGACAAAACTGCAAAAAAGTGTGTTTTTTTTACTTTGTTTCACTATCCAGATCTCAGAATCCGCACATCTGTCTAGAATAAAACTTGCCACATCAAGAGATCTACCCACAGGACATTGCATACCAAATTTTGTGCAAATCCATTGATCACGTGCAAAGTTAGTAAAGTGCAAAATGTCAGGTTTACCATAGAAACTGATACTCAACTCTAACTATAGGGGCACTATCGTGCCTATATATGGCAAAAAACTTTGCTAATGCACTAGTTAGGATTGAAGCAATAAAAGTAGAGAAATGTGGCTTTATGTTTCCAGCTGTTATACCCCACACCCCCACCCCACACCCAGGTAGCACAGCAGGTGTTGGGTGTGCCTTATGGTTCTCAAGTCTAACGCCCACCCCATTCTAGCAGTAAATAAGGTCAGATGTGTAGAAATTCTGAAAATGGGTTGAGTGTGAAGCTCAAGAACCCGAAGGCATACCCCACACCTGTTGAGCTGCCTGAGTGTGGTGTGGGGTGGTTGGGTGTTAAGGTTGGAAATCCTAATGCCACATTTCCCAATTTTTATCACTTTGACCCCAACTAGTGCATTAACAGTTTTTTGTTTAATTTATTTCCTTACTTTTTGAGATAATATAATGGTATACTTACATTAATGTGCAAGCGCAGGGTCCTCCGGACCCTGTGCTCTCATCCATACATCAGTGTTCAGTAGCCTTACTTTGTTCTGGGATCTTCATCCATACATCACTGTTCAGTACCATTACTTTGCAGTGGAAGCAGAGGGTCCTATAGACCCTGCCCTCCCATCCATCCATACATTACTTTTCAGTACCCTTATTTTACTGTGGGAGTGCAGGGTCCCCAGACTCTATGCTTCCATCCATACATAATTGTTCAGGTACTATAACAATGGGCAACTATTTGTTTACTATTAAAACTTTAAATATCCCATTTTCCCATGGCCCAGTGGCATACCCTACCTTTCAGTTGTGTCCTGGTTCATTCATTTGTAAGTAATACTCTGGTGTGTACTGGCACCCCCCACCCTCCAAGTTCTATTGTTTGTTTTTTTTTGCTTCTGTCTTTTACATCTTCATCGATGTGCAGTGGTACCCCCCATCCAGGATTTTTTGTCCCTTTCCCTGTCAATTTCAATTTGTTTCCTCTGGTGTACAGTGGTAACCCCCACCTTCCAATTAATGGCCCTATCTGATTA
Source organism: Neoceratodus forsteri (assembly GCA_016271365.2). Taxonomy (NCBI): domain Eukaryota; kingdom Metazoa; phylum Chordata; order Ceratodontiformes; family Ceratodontidae; genus Neoceratodus; species Neoceratodus forsteri. Next base: position 699,972,969 of record CM057453.1, read on the forward strand.
TTTTATAATTTGAATAGCTCCAGTGTCTAGTGGCCCCCCTGCCAGCAACCAATTTAAATTTTGTAGCTATTTTAATATATTTACCTCTTATGTAAACTTGTTATCCCCTTCAACAGGTCCCCTGTGTCTTACAATTAATGCCAATGTGCCCTTTATTATCATTGGTGTCCAGTGGGAACCCTGCATGTTAATATTACGCTGACAATATGAAAACAGTCACTCGATGTCTTGTATTTTTTTTCTTGTCAAAAAAAAAAAAGGCCAGCATTGATGGGACCCGCACCACCCACCTGGCTTCCCACTGTGAGTGCAACACCCCCACCCCCCTCCCCCTAGACCCCCACACACACCCTCACGCACCTGCACCAATTCATCAGTGAAGATGCACTCTGATTGAAAACACATCTTTCTCCTGGAACCAGAGACTACTGTATGAGAAGTAAGGCAACTACCGCAGTTACCTTACATCTCTTATAATAAATATATTAAAAAAGCAACACAATTTTAAACTGGATTCTGGTGGGGGGCACTATACACCAGGGCTATTAAATGTATAAAATAATTAGACGGGGGTAAAAACTGGAGGGTGGGGAGCACCACTGGACAACAGGGAAAATAATGAACATGGCTAAAAATGTGACAGAAATCCTTTTCAACTGCAACATATTCTTTTTCACCACCATTTTCCATTCTGGTGATAAAGGATTTGTTATCACTGAAAAGGATTCTGGGCTGAGCTGTTTTTCCCAATCCTTTTCCACAAGATGGCATCCTTTTCTGTGAATCCTTTGCCGTGGTCAAGGAAAAGGATTCTGTTTCATGAAACAGGATGTTGGACTTATTTTTATAAGGGCTGTGTTATGTGTTTATGTTATTGTGATACTAGCAATTAAACTGTAGCACAATATAACAGTCTCCTGAAACTCATAGTAAGGTACAGCCTTTAGCATAAGGCATCTTTGAGTTGCATGTTGGTAATACAAAAAAAGTGCACTAAAAGCAATTTCTTTCTCACTCGCATGGTTTAACAAGCCTGCATATCCTCCCGGCTTCCTAGAGCACAGTCTTCCAATAAAACCTCCTTAAGTGAAATGTCTGCACTGTACATTTGTGCCACACATGTACTGCTGCTACAGGAAAAGCTACTCATGGCCAGTAGTACAGTGTAATAATAGCCCAATATCTCCAGAGATTTGAATCTCCCACCGAAGCCTGTGGGCTGCGCTGCAGCACTTAATGTACACATGTTCACTGATAGCACATATGGCAGCCAGCCCATTGCTGTATCAGGCTTGGAATATCACCAGCCATGCAGGAAATGGCATGAGGAGGTGGGGTGTAAGTGAATGAGTCAGGTGGGGGGGCACTGGACTACCACTGCTTTATTGTAGGTGTGTAAAATGGTGATCAAATGGGCAGGGGAACCACTGAACACCAGGGCAAAATTATTGTAATGGACAATGGAGGGTTGGGAGAATCATTGGACACTAGGGCAGATGTACACGACTGCACCTGGTAATGGGGGAAAAGGGTCAAACTATACCACCAGGAAATGTTAATGGACACTCAAGGGAGACATTGGAGGGTCATACTACACCACCAGGGAGGCTTACAGTACACTCAGAGGAGTGATTGAGGGTGCCACTAGATCACCAGGGATGGTTATAGTGCTCATATGGGAGTTTGGTGGTGGACAGTTGCAGTACAGCTTCCCTGCTTTCAGTGGGGTGGAGACGTGGGCTTTTTGCCCAGTTAAGAGTTGATTTGCAGCAGCAGTAAACATTGTCACTTTGGGGGCTGTTTACTGCCACTGCAAACCTTTGAGTATACTGTTGCACTGATATGCATGAGATGACCCCTCATTTACAAAAGTGTAGTGGTAAGTTAGTAGTTTGGTGCTGCTGGGTTTGTGGGGTGCTCCCAGTTCTTCTGAACACAGGCCAGCCGGGAACAGTCAAGCAAATCTGGGTTAGTGTACTAACCAACCTTGTTAGCATGTGTATACACCTTTGAATATTGTGCCCACAGTTTTATTTTAACTGGAAGCAAACACATGCATTATAAATGCATTAAAAAACAGAATATTTAATTTCTGTATGTAAATCAGGTTTCTTTTTTCTTTTTTGGGGGTGGAAGTGGGTGAGTTTGTAAGTACAATTGTCGTATACGTCCAGTCATAGTAAGCTTGACTCGAGATGGTTTTGCTTCATTGCTATGGCAACCAGACACTTTGTTTTTAAAATTACTTGCAGTGCATAACTGAATGAAGTGCAGGAAAAGGCAGCAGCACATGAAATACTTTTATGAATATAAAAGTGCTTCATGTGACCCTATATCCTGTAACCTGATTGGATGTTGATGTCCAGACCATCTATAATTATAACACATTTCTAGATGCTAAATCAAACTTAAGTGCTTTCTTAAAATCCTCCCACAATAGGGTACCATAAACATATGATGGCAAAGCATTCCAGACCAGCAACCCACCCTGAAGTTTCTGTACCCAGATAATTTTAGCTTTGAATGTGGGACAAAAAGCAAACACACCTTGGCAGAGTGGAGAGGTCAGACAGAGTATACAAGCAGGTTATCTTCTAGGTAGCCAGGACCCAGACCATGCAGGTCCTTGCAAATAAGCATGCCTATCTAGAAGATGACAATGGCACATAATAGGCAGCCAGAACAGATCACATAGCACCTGTGTGATGTGCTCTGACAGAGGAGTGCCAAAAATGAGCTGGGCTGCTACAACGGGAACCACCTACAAGCAGCATATAAAATCTTCAGATAACCTTACAGTAGGTAGAAAGTGTTGACGTAATCCAGTCTGGATGTGACAGAGGCATGTGCTATCTTAATCAGGTCCCCTGGCAGTAGATATGGTTTGCTACAGGTGAAGTTCATTACATAAAATGTTAACAGATGTTTTCTGACTCTTGCTGTTGCAGTCAGCTTATAGTCCACAGTGACACTCATATTCTTTATACTATTTGCAGCTTCACGTGTAACACTATCTAAATATGGTAAGATGGCAATATCAACTACCCTTGCTGATCCACAAGGACCTGCCTTAATAAGGTAAATCTCTGTCTCACCCTGGTTGGGGCTAAACTGGTTACAGACCATCCAATCTCTGATTTCCCCAAACAGTGGTTCAGTACGGAGATTGCATTTTCCCTTTTTAGAGCACAAGGCATGTACAGTTGGGTATCATCAGCATATCAGTAAAACCCAAAACCATTTAATCTCATGATCTCAGCCAATCACAGCATAGATGCATACATCGATACATACATAGATACATAGAATTTGACAGCAGATGAGGGCTGCAGGCCAACCCAATCAGCTCAATTGTGTTTTATTATTGTTTTGCCCTCTACCCTACTCCCACAATTCCTGTGTGCAAGGCATTTTTGAATCCCATTACTGTTCTCAGCCCAAAAACCTGCTCTGGAAGGCTAATCCAGGTATCCACCACCCTTTCTGTGAAAAAGTAGTTCCTCACATCCCTCCTGAATTTGCCCACCTTCATCTTCATATTATGCTGTCTAGTTTTAGAGCACCCTTTTCTCGGAGAGATACTCTACTCCTGAACCTTATTAACCCCTATGTAAGATATTTAAAGGTTTCTATCATATCCACTCCTCTCCCTCCTTTCCTTCAGGGTGTACATATTCATCTCCTTAAATCTTTCTCCGAAGGACTTTAGATGTAGACCCTGCACCATTTGATTGCCTTCCTCTGGATCACCTCCACTCTATGTCTTTTCTGAGATGAGGTTTCCAAAACTGTACACAGTACTCAAGGTGGGTGATTTGTATGGGCGGGCAGAATCACATCTTTTTCTGCTGGAGATCCACCTACCTATGCATCCCAGCATCCAGCTAGCCCTCCCAATTGCCTTATCACACTTCCTCACAACCTTCAGGTCATCCATTATGATTACCCTTAAGTCTTTTTCATGTTTGGTCTTTGTCAGTATCACTCTGACCATCTTGTACTCTATGCCTTGGTTCCTATGTCCTAAATGCATTATTTTGCACTTTTTGCATTAAAACCTAGCTGCCATACCCTTGATAATTTTTCCAGTCTATTTAGATCCATGCACATTCTATCTACTCCATTAGGTGTGTCCAGTCAGTTACAGATATTGGTACCATCTACAAAGAGGCAGACTTTCCCTTTCTGTTTTTCTGTTATGTTGTTTATAAATATATTAACTAGGGCCCATCCCAACACTGATCCATGGGGAACCCCACTGGTCATCTTCCCCTCCTTTTAGCACACTCCATTTATCACTACTCTCTGTGTCCTATCCACCAACCAGTTTCCTATCCAAGTAACCACTTTATTATCTAACCCTAAGTTACTCAACTTGCCCACCAGTCTCGTATGTGGAATGGTGTCAAAAGCCTTGCTGAAATCCAGGTAGACCATGTCCATGGCACCTCCCTGATCAAGCACCTTGGTCATCCAGTCAAAGAAGTCTATCAGATTAGTTTGGCATGACATTCCTTCTGTGAAACTAAGCTGCCTTGAGTCTTGCAATCTGTTGGAAACAAGATATTCTGCAATCCTTTTATTCTATAGTGTTTTCATCAACTTACAGACCACCGATATCAGACTGACAGGCCTATAACTAGTTGCCTGTTATTTGCTACCTCTTTTCTGAAGAGGAACTGCATGTGCCCTTCTCCAGTCCTCAGGAATCACACCAACATCAAGTGATCTGTTAAAAAGATCTGTAAGAGGTGCAGCAAGTACCTCCATAAGTCCCCTCAGTATTCTTGGGTGCACCCTGTCCAGTCCCATAGCTTTGTCTACTTTCATGCTGGCAAGTGCTTTCTGGACTCTCCCCACTGAAAATGGACTACTGTCTGTTTCTCTGTCCTCTATGTTTCTGATGCCTATTTGTGGTCCCTCCCATTCCCCTTCTACTGTGACAACTGAGCAGAAATATCTGTTTAATATGTTTGCCTTTTCTTGATCCTCTTCTGTGAAGTCTTCTCCTTCCCTCTGTAAGTGTACAATCCCTACCTTTATCTTCCTTTTTTCAGTAACATACCTAAAAAATGCCTTATCCCTTTTTTTTTATTTCAATCTAGGACTACAATACCTTTGGGCTGAGGCTCTTTTACAAAGGTTCCATGTCAGCGTGTGCAACAGTCATCATTTTTAGTTAAAAACATATAGTCATTGACTTACAGACATGTAATAACCAGTACAAAGACTTGAGCTATGAGCAAGACAAGGGAAGGATGGGGGTGGGTGGGGAAGTGAGGGTAGGAGATCGAGGGGGGGAAGAGGTACAGGAGGTAAGGAGGATTATGGGAAGTGGTTGGGGAAAGGGGCAGGAGTGGAGATACAGGGGGGAGGTGGGTGAGTGCAGGAGACCATGCAGCCAGGGGGCCTTGTAGAGGGAATATGACAGGTAAGGTGCTAGTAGTGCAAAGACTGATTGTAAATGCTGGGTGCTGGGGCATGTGCAGCTGGAATGGTGGAAATGTTAAGATGGGCAATCGCAGGATACAAGCAGTGAGAAGCACAGCTTGGACTTGAAGAAGCTGAGTGTTGGAGTGGTCGCTATTGCATTGCCAAGAGAGTTGAGCCAGTTGGATGCCCGATAGGCAAATGATCTTTGTCCTTGGGTCATGCAACATCATGGGATATGTAGTAGATGGGAATTGGATCTCCTTGTAGTGACATTCCTATGTCTAGACATAAGGAGGGCACAGACACCAGGTGGGGCAAGCCCCATTATAATTTTCTTGGCCATGATGCAGATTTGGTATTTTATGCGATTGTCCAGTTGAAGCCATTCAGATTGGAAATAAAGGTCACATGTGTGGGTATGGCGATGTGAGCTCATGATGAGATGACAGGCCTTATTCAGGGAGGTCGCGATATGTTTGAGAGCAGTGGTAGTTGCAGACCCATATATGATAAGATAATAGTCTATGATGCTGACGATGGGCTTTGGACGGCCACTGACAGTGCTTCTAGGGTTAGGTGTTTCCTGTGCCGGAATAATATGACTAACCTCGCATTGGTAGACCTTGCAACATTGCTGATATGGGCAGTGTATGAGTGCTGGGGATCAAGGGTGATGCTGAGGTACTTGAACAATTGTGTTTGCTCTAGGATGGCTCCTTGTTTGATTGCAATGGAGAGATGGAGTTGTTTGTTTTTGTTGTGGGGGCTGCAGAAGACCATAGACTTGTTTTTTTTTCAATTGAGAAGCAGTTTATGATTTAGGAACCAGGATTCAATGGAGGAGAAGGCCTGCTGAAGTTTATTTTGTAATTGGATTGGATCAGGGTCCGTGGTGAGGATCACAGCATCGTCGGCGTAGAGAATTATTTGTTCTGGGCAGCTGTCTGGTAGTGAGTTTAAGAATAGGCTGAAGAAGAGGGGCTCCAGAATGGAGCCCTGGGGGACTCCCGAGCGGACTGGTCTAGGCTCCGAGAGTGTATCAGCGATTCTTACTGTTTGGGACCATTCTTCAAGGTAGCTCTTAAACCAGCCAATGGAGTCAGTTGACAGCCCAGTGTTCTGAAGCTGGACAAGCAGGAGGCGGTGATTGAAGGTGTCGAAGGCTTTAGTTAAGTCAGTGTAGATTGAGCCTAGTAGTTCACCGGAGTCAAGTGCATTGTGGATTGCACCAATGAATTCAACTAGAGCTGTAGAGGTACTGTGACCTTTGTGGAACCCGTGCTGTTGCTTGCACAGGATGTTGTACGTATCCATGTATTCTGTGAGCTGGTCCGAGACAATGCATTCTAGTGCCTTGGAGAGTGGGGGTAGTAAGGAGATAGGTCTTTAGTTATCGTGGGCAGTTTTGTCACCACTTTTATGGATTGGAGTGACAGTGGCAGATTTCCATCTGTCCAGGAACTGGCTAAGGCTGAAGGAGAGGTTGAAAATTCTGGTCAGAGGACTAAGCACTTCATCAAGTGTGAGAGACAGGATTTTGAGATCGAGGGAATCATTACTGAATCTTGATTTACCAAGGGCTTTGGGAATATATTGGAGTACTTGGTGAGCCTTGACTGCTTTGAAGTAGAAGTGAGGGGAGCTGGTGGGAGTAGTGTTCATTGCAGGCAGAGGGGCTTCACCATCTTTGAAGTAGTCCTGGAGTAGGACAGCGCTGAGGTTGGTAAAGGCTTTGTTAAAGGTATCCGCAATGGTTTTTGGGTCGAGGGTTGTGGTTCCATCGATGTTGAGTATTGATGGGGGGTTTCAGGTGGATTCCTGGTGAGTTCCTTTATGTTCTTCCAGAATTCCCAACCATTGCCCCAGGAGTCTGTGAGGGCATGCTTATAGTAGGTGGACTTCATTTGCCAGATGGTTTTGGTGCAGTCATTGTGGGCACGTTTGTAGTTTTGGATGTCATTTTGCCTTCCAGAGTTTCTGGCCAACTCCCATAGGTGGTCTCTTGTTTTTAGCATACTGAGGAGGTCACCTGTGAGTGGAGGGTTACTGAGTGATTTGACTTTGCATTTCTTAATAGGAGCATATGTATCACAGGCCACAGTGAAGATGTTTATGAAGTGGTCAAGGGCAGTGTTTATGTTGGTTGCATTGGAGATAGGGGACCAGTCTTGATGGAGGAGGTGGGATTTGAGTTGAGGAAGGTGACCACTGGGTAGAACCCTGCTGGTGATTTTTTTTGGTGGTTGTTTGATGAATTTATTTGACCAGGTGCAGCTAACAGTGGAGTGGTCACTGAGAGAGTCAGGGAGGACATTAGTGTTAAATATCTGCAATGGGTGACTGGTAAGGATTCAGTACAAGAGTGTGCTGGTGCCAGTCCTGTAATTTTTCCTGGTTGGTGAGTCAACCATTTGTGTGAGGTTCACCTCAGCAATGGTATCCCTGTGTGCACCAGCATCGGCCACAGGCCAGTTGATGTTGAAGTCACCTAGGAGGATGGATTCGGTGTCTGGTGGGAGTGACTATACAAACTCAAGAACAGCTGTTAGACCAGTTCCTGTTCTTTGAGAGGGATGTAGATGGTGGCAACAGTGAGGGTTGTGTTTTGGGCTCTGAGGAGGATTCTCACTGGCAGTATCTGAGCAGTTGTGGGTTGGAGTGAGGTAATGATGTCGTGCCCCTGTATGGAGTCTTTTAGGTAGATAGCACAGCCCCCGCCTCTTTTGGAGAGGCGATCCAGACTAAAGACATTGTAGCCAGGAAGGCTGATTACATGGTCCAGTACTGATGGCGTGAGCCAGGTTTCGACAACTGCCAGGATGTCAGGGCAGTGTTGGCTGGTGAAGGCCTGTAGGGCATCAATTTTAGGAAGGAAGCTGCAGATGTTGATTGATATGAATGAGAGGGCACCCAAAGGCTTGCTCAGATTACTGGTTTTAGAGCAGAATGGGCCAGGGTTTGGGTGCACGTTGCCTGACAGCATTAGGAGGAGGACTACCCTCAAGGAGCTGTTGCGTATTTCTTCAAGGGAATGCTTTCACCTGCTAGCATCTCAGGAAAATGCAGAGCATTGATGATAATGGGTGAGGGTAAGCATAGACGGGGGGGGACAGAGTGGAAGGCTAGGACCAGTGTGGGTGTAGGACAGTTTCTTGGTGGTAGAATGTACCCTGGGCAAGGAGCAGTGACCAGGGTGCAGCATGCCTATGTGGAGGATGGATGTAGGAATGTAGAAGCTGTGGGGGAGGGAGGGAAAGCAGGCTTTTGGGACATGCAGTAGGGGAGGAATACAGGGAAGAAGAAATAGAATAGGGTGTAGAGAACGGTGGAAGTGCATGATTAAGGTAGGATTCAGGGTAGGTGGAGGGAGGGGGTTAAGACAGGCTGGCAGGGCTGGGATAAAGGGGTGGAAGAGCAGTAGCTGGATCAGGGAGAAGTGAGGATACAGCCAGGAAGGTCAGGCAGCCAGGGAGTGGGAGATGGTGACTAAAAGATGGGGAGAAGTCCCAAAACAGGTACCCAGTGGAGCATGAGTGGGGGGGGCAGAGCTACCAGGGGGCATGGAGGAAGGTATATAAAGTTAAGGTTGGGGGGGTGGGTGTAAAATTTCATTTGTTTGCCATAGAAATAAATGGGCGCAGCAGCCCTTAGCAGAGCAAAGTTTTAGCTGGCTCAAGAGCCAATCCCGAGCAGGATGCAAGAAAGTGTCCAATCAGGGTGCGGTACAGATACTGTGGGGCCAATGGTGTGGCTGTCAGCAGTCCCATGGTTCAGGGAAGTCTTACCCAGTTTGAGAGGATCTCGAGGGTGGGAAGGTATATAATAAGTAAAGCAACTGTGTCTTTCAGAGGGTAGACTTTTTTTAAAATGAAAGAACAAGAATTCCTCTAGTGGCAGGTCTGTATAACCTGCTAATGGAAAACTAGCCAAAAACTTCTATTAGACACTTGAAATGTGCTTAGTTCTATCTAAAATCTATTTGTAAAAAGTGCCAGGTGGCAAAAGCAGGGGAAAAGTCCTGGCCAATCAGAGCGGGTTTGCTGGAAGCGCACCATGTTCCGATTGGCTGCGCTGTCACCGTACATTCCAAGGAGCTGCAGGCGGGCGTCCTGGTCTCGGTCAGTGGCTGGCTGGGTGCTGGATGACTGTGGGGGAGCTGAAGCAGCCCCGTTCAAGGGCAGGCAGCTGGAGAGAAGAAAAAATAGCAGATTTTAAATAGCATAGACGTAGGATAGATTTAGATTGACGAGTTTAGCAAGACAAAGGAGAGTTAGATTTTTCGGCACCAAGGCAGAGTGCTTGGATGGGGGGGTGTAGGAGGAGCAAGGAAACAGAAGAGCTGTAAGCACTTTAAAACACTAGTAGAAATTACAATCCAGCTAATGCAGTTGAAAAACTTCTATTAGACACTTGAAATGTGCTCAGTTCTATCTAAAATCTATTTGTAAAAAGTGCCAGGTGGCAAAGCAGGGGGGAAGTCCTGGCCAAACACAGCGGGTTTGCTAGAAGTGCCCATATTCCGATTGGCTGCGATGTCACCGTACCTTCCAAGAAGCTGTGGGCTGGTGTCCTGGTCTCGGTCGGTGGCTGTCTGGGTGCCGGCCAACAGTGGGGGAGCTGAAGCATCCTTGTTCAAGGGTGGGCAGCTTCCAAGGAGCTGCAGGCAGGCCTCCTGGTCTCTGTCAATGGCAGGCTGTGTGCCAGCCGACCGTGGGGGAGCTGAAGCAACCCCGTTTTGAAATTCCCTGAGCTATCCTTTCTTCAGTTTGCACTTTTGCTCTCCTTACTGCTTTCCTTGCCTTTGTTTGTTTTTTCCTGATACACTTCTCTATCTTCATTTATCTGGGTCTCCTTGTACCTTTGGAATGCTGCTGTTATAGCTTTTAGCTTTTCTGCTACCTCTTCTGAGAACCATAACAGTCTTCTCTTTCTTTTATTTTAGCTTACTTGCTTAACACAGATGTTTGTTGCTTTCACTATGCCATCCTTTAGTCTGGACCACTTTTCTTCCACCCCCCATGTCCTCACCCCCTGTCAGTTTGTTAATGAGCATTCTCATATCTTCACAAAATCAGCCCTTCTGAATTTCAGTACCCTCACCATTGTACTGTTGAATTCTGAAGTTGTTCTAATCTTGAACTACACTGTCTGATGATCACTTGTCCCAAGATGACTTTCCACTCTGACATACAATATGCTGTCCCTGCTAGAAAGCACCAGGTCCAGTACTACCCACCACGAGTTGGTTCCTTGACTAGTTGCCTAAGGAAAGCATTCTGTAGAGAGGCCAGAATGTCCTTACTTCTAGCTAATATTGCAGCAGGGAGGCTCCAATCCATTTCCAGCATATTAACGTCCCCTACCAGAAGCACCTCCCATTTTTTTGCCATTTTTCCAATTTCTTCTAACATTACTCTATCTGGGTCTTTGCCCTGTGCTGAAGGCCTGTAGATCACATCCATCTGCATATTGGCTCATTTTTCCAACTATAGTGTAACCCACAGCATCTCAGCCCCTCCCCTGATTTCCCTGTATTTCTGTTGCTTTTTGCTGTCCTTCACATAAAGCATTACTCCCCCTCCTTCCCTTCCTACCCTGCCTCTCCTGGATAATGTGTACCCTGGTATGACTATGTCCCAGTCATGATTTTCCGTGCACCATGACTCAGTAATGGCCATGATAGCCTCTAGGCCTTGGATCTTATTTCCCAAACTCCTAGCATTTGCACACATGGCTCTCCATATATTGTTTGAAACCAGTTTGAAGTGTCCCCCTTTTTACTTATAGCATGTAAACATTGAACAACATGGGGGAAGGGATCAAGCCTTATGACACTGCACAGCCCAGTACAGATAACTCAGATTAAATTACCCAATGCCACCTGCTGTGTCTGCCAGTAAAGTAGGACCCAAAGCACCACAGCACCTTACTAGTGATTCCCAAATACTGCCTTAGGCAACCCTCAAGCTGCAAAAATAGAATATGTTTGTTCTCTACTTACCAGATATTGCAAGTCATTCATTAACAACAGCACTTGATATGAAGACAATACAGTGTACTGTATATTCCACCTGACTGGTAACAGACAACTAGCAAAACATCTTCTTTTTTCTAGTTTTTCAAATTCATTTTTTTTCTTTTTATTCTTTGACAATCAGGTAAGGCCCACTAGGAACAATGTCTGTTTTCAGAGGTTGCCTCGGAGCACTAGTGAAGTTAAATGACTTGCTCAGGGTCACAATATGCAAATTTGGTTGTTGGAATCAAACCAAGGTCTTCTGGATGTACCAAGCTTCTTTATAGCTTACTACTCTTTCCTCTAGGCTATACTGTGAGCCCCTTTAATCAGTAATGCAGAGTGGTCACTTGCAGAAAGATTAATTATTGACATATCTGTAAGAAATTAAATATACATAATATTGACATAGATTAGTATTGAGGTACCATTGTACCAAAAATGTAAAATATTTTCTCCTTAATGGTCATTTCTAGTTCTAGGGTTAGTGATGTGGTCCTTGGTGATCGAGCAAAACTTTATCATGATCATTAACTTCTTGATCTTTGAAAGACCTGTTGTAGTTGACATTTAAATCCAAGAGAATATTCATTAGATACTCCATAATATGATCTTGAGGGTCCAATCGACCAGTACAGGAATTTAAATGCCAAGAATAAATTATTTAGGAGTGGGTACAGAAAAAATAAATTGGCCACTAGAGAAAAAAAAGTTTGCCCCTCAACTTATAATCTTCATCTAAAGTATTTGTTAGAGAAATATATGTTTTTATAATTAATGGGTTCCCCTTTTTCCCATAGGGAAACCATGGTGTATTCCCATTATACAGTGTGTATAATGGTAAACCCTTCAAAAGCCAAACAAGCTGCTAAACAGTGCAAATCACCATTAATTATAAAATATAAACACGGTTGTAGTACTCGAAGTTTAAACACTTTGGGATGCTTGCACAAACCCTCAAACTTCACTCTGGGTTTATGTAGCATCTTACCCCTAGGGTGTGTGTAAACTTCTCATTACACACACCACCCCATACATTATTCTATATGTTGTGGTCATTTTAACATAATCATAACTTATCAATACTAACAAAAAACTGGAACTTGAAAATATTACTGATCCCACAACGCCTGGACCAATCCTAAATCTGGCTTTTAGTCCTCCCACAGGATGACCATTCTTTTCATATTTCACTGTAGAGAAATAAAAATAGTAAATACCTACTTATTACTAATTTTTTTAAAATATACTATTTTTTATAGACAACATCATAAATATCTATGAATTTGCTGAAATCCATATATTTTAGTTGAGTCCAGCAATTTTTCAAGATATGATTTTTAAAGAAGATACTACATCAAATGGGGTTGTCTACATCAAATTGGGTTTAGAGTCATGCTATACCACAGAATAACCATTACAGTTCACTCAGCATTGTGTATCCCCTAATATGACTGATAATTTGTTTTCAATAGGAATGTTTCAGTAGCATTAAAATCTTGAGTCACTGCAATTAAATGTGCACGGGTATAAGATCAATTATTTTGGGTGGTGTTCTTCTAGGACAAATGATGATGAAATCCCAGTCACAGAAGTTCTTTGTATCTAAGATATCTATTTTTTTTTAATCATTGTGTGCCTCATTGGTCAAAGCTTCATCTCTTCATTCTCTGACTAATTTACTTTGATATGGCTAACCGCAATGTCTATCAGTAAATGTTACACCTTTTCATCCCAGAGCTGTATCAATAATGGCCTCCAAGCAGAAAGCCTAGGTGATGCAAATGTGTGGCTTGTAGTCCTCACTGCAACCAACCATCAGGAGTTGGGGGTCCTGAAGACCTCCACAGCACTCATGATAAGGGTATATGCCACTTGTGCACCTGATCCCCTGTCTGTCTGCAGCTCTGCATATGTAAAGATAATGGTGGAGTAGCCAGAGGTGGCACTATGCTCTGTAACATGCCATAAGCAGTGATGTGCCAGAGGAGGGAGTGCAGGATATGTGGGCAGGGGACCCTGCCATAGATGCTGTGTATCCCCAAGGTTCCACAGAGCCAGGGTGTAATGCACAATCCCCTTGCCATCCTGCCCCAGACTTCTAGATATGCAAGGAGCACGGGAGCAAACATTGAGGCACTTGTCCATTTCAGTGTGGTTCATATGACCTGCTGTGTTCCACAGGCCCTGATCTGTGCAAAGCAAGGGATTCACTTTGCTGACAGGTCAGGCATTCAAAGGATACCTACTTTAGGATGATTTTGCTAAAGCATGGGAAATTAGAGCACACTGAAAATGACATGGGCAGCAATAGCAACACCAAATTGTGTAACAATACAGTAAGACTGAATAGCCCACCCAAGCAGTCCCTGTTGATTTTCTGTGGGGGGCTTCACCCCCCCTTGTGATGAGCAAAGCCCCCCACACCCCATTATATGCATATAATAACCTCCACCCATCACATCCGGTGAAGCAGTGAACAATGTCGGATACAAGAAACACCATGAGACACTCACAGAGCAACACGCTCTGTAATCCTGGCTCCTCATATTGGTTTCACACTAATTGCAATGCCCACTTTATGATACCCTATGTTCCATGCCCTATTGATGGTATACCAGCATCTTAATGAATATCCCCATGTCCACCAGTCTGCTCCTGTTCACCAATGTGCCCGTGGGACAGGGCAGTGGATGGGCAGCCAGAAATAGTGAAGGAAGCACAATATGCACCTGTCCTGGGGTACAGGTGGGTGCAGGAAGGGTACAGGCCAGTTGTGCATCTCTGGCATACATTGGTGTATATGCCTTAATATCCTTGAATACACCACGTATAATTTTCATCAATGATCTATTGTTTTTCTTGGACTATTATTAAAATCATAAAGTAATACATTTAGAGATTTGTAAAGTTGATGAAATTCATAAATTTTGGCAACTTTGTTTCACTGATGACTACAATTCACATAATGATGTGTCCGATGAATTGTTCAAATTTACTTCGTAAATGTATGTGAACTGACAACTGCATGAGGGGGTTTGGGGGTGTTTGACTCCCATGAGCCAGATGGTGGGACTCAGGTGGGGGAAAGCAGGGGAGTGTGCATGATGCACAGGTGGGGAAGGGTATATTTATTGAACTTATCTCACTCAGCTTTGAAATTCACCATGGCAGAGGAGGAGGAGGTTGTCAGTGGGAGATGGTGGGGTATAAGACTTAAAAACTTTTCTGGAGATGGTGGCATTGCAGCAAATTGGGTTGGGGTAGGTTTTGTTACACAGATACAGGGATTTGAAAAAAAAAACAGAAATTTTCATGGTGAAGTTGGTGCAGCCACCAGGAAATTCACAAAGTATGAATAATGCAAATTTGTGCCAATTTTGCTGATGAATTTAAACTTTCCTGCCTCTCTAATTATGGTACAGGAGTTCATAGTTTTCCTATGAACTACATTATTGGTATATCTCTTGATAATTGTGAATTATGTCATTTATGGGAAGGAATGAACCCCAAAGCTTGGAGTTCTTTCTCATAGGTTCATTACTCTGTAGTATATCTTGAAGCTTTACTGGACTTTCCCTTATTGATCCCAACTGGCCAATTTATAGGTTGAATTTATTATAATCTGACCCTTTTGCTTTGATTCTGTGTGTCTAATTGCCCAGATAATCTTGTTATAATGTATGTTAGAACGCTGTTAACCTTAGGAAATCATCATTTCCTAAGGTTGTTAACCTATCGATGTGACGTAGATATGTTGTTAACCTATCAATCCTACGTCACATCGATAGGTTAACAACAGCGAGTGGTCTGCATGTGTGCTTTTTTCCAACGGGGAACCGACTGAAGGGAAACCCACGGGAAGGACTGAACCGCAGCAGTGACTTTTTAAAAAACATAAGCCATTTAATTTTTGATACTAGGACCATACACTATAAAAAATAATGTATGGTCCCTCTATCGGCAACCGGTCAATTTTAACCATCTCGAGGTTGCCATGGTGATGTAAACCTCTCGAGCTTCGCTCTCGAGGTTTACATGGTCACCCTGGCAACCTCTCGACTGCTAACTGACTGGTTAACGATGAGGACCATACATTATCCTCTATGTATTGGAGGTTTAGATCAATTTTACATTTAAAATGGAAAAAAATTTTTATGAATGCCATGATTTCATGAAGGTATATTAATAATTCAGAGAAATTCACTATCGACCCACATCAGCATTCAGGAGAGTAGTAGTTCTACAGAGCTGATAGGCTGGAGTGTGATTTCAAGTGCATATTTCAGAGTCTTATATGATTTGGTTTGAATGCTGCCATTTTTAATTTTCATCTGCCTTCACCTTTGTTTCTATTACCATACACCACACAAGCTTTTTCTTCACTCTCTTGAACCTTGAATGTGTCTTCCTTTGTTTCTTAAGCTTAGCGATACATTCACATGTAAATGATTTATTCATATACGTAGCATTTATTTAATTTTTGGAACTCAACTTTTTAATTACTCTGTTTCCTTTTTTTGCTTCATTTTGTTATGTTTTCCTCATTTCAAACCAGCTTGAAACAATCACCTTCAGGTTCTATACTCAGTTCCACATGAGCAGGATTGACTTTCTGGACTCTTATCACTGACAAATCTTCTGAGTAAATAGTGACCAGAATCTGGGCAACACGGTGATTGAGCATGATTGCTATTCAAGTAGTCCACAATCTTGTTTAATGTTTAATTCTGTCTCTAATTTCCATTAAGGTAAGATACATACAAGCATTGAATGTATGCTGATTCTTTAATTCTCTGGATAAATCATCACTAAATAGTTTTGTTACTATTTACCTGAAAGGCCTGTTTCTTAGTTTTATATCTGGATAACTGTTAGATAAATAAAGTATCTAATTGGAATAAAATTACATTTTGTTAAACAATTCCTTTGCTAGGTAATTTTTATCTGTCAAAACATGTAATTCACAGTCCATCTGCGTTATTTTTCCCAGTCAAATTGGATACTTCATTTAACATTAGCAACAGGAGATTTGGACCCCTTGATATAGTAGTTCCTTGGAGATCATTAACAGTATTATTCAATATAAGTACAAGATAACTTTTGTAATGGCCATGATGGTTGAATGTTTTCGATATTAGGTGTCCCTGACAGTCGTGAGCTTCATTGTTTTATGGGGCCTTCAGCCAGCTGGCCCATGCTATCTAGATTCAGGCAGGCACGATGTGAAAGGTTAATGATCCAGTCTTCTAGAGAGAACTGCACCTAATCTATTTGTGTGGAAACCATAGTCCAACTTCAACATTTCATTCAGCTCAATAAACACCGAGAAGTTTACATTTTTTTAATAACTAACTCTTGTACTGTATCAGCTGATTGATGATCTATTGGCATTTTAAAAGTAGGTTCTTGGTATAAAAGACAGTTAACCCCTAGATTAAGACAATCAAAACAATTACATTTTGTTGTTAATGGTGAGTCATGAGACAAGTCAAGGTCATCCATTTCCTGTCCACCATTCATTGTTTGTTGATTTCTATTCACCAGCTACCAAAACAGCCTTCACACTCTTCCTTCCTTCCCTGAGCAGGATTCCAGAGTTTGAAATCAAGCTGTTCCAATCATGCTACTCTAGCAGTACTAGAAGATGCTCCTGTTTTTACAAATATAGTAAATTCTACAGACCAAGAGAAGCAGCTGCCAAAAGTAAATGTATTAAATATATGCAGACTGACTAGGGCAGTGATGTGGCATACCTCTTACCATGTACAGTCAGGCATATAAGTTATGCGTGGGTTCTCTCTTCTGCAGCTCCTCAGCATCCAGCCACCATCATCTCTATGCTTAGTCAGTAGCTGTCTGCTCTAAGAGACATCATTACAAAGCACTTATGAAAACAAGATTGATAGATACTTGCATAAAACTCTAGAGATATTGAAGCATCCTGTAAACATTTCTTAGCAAACAGTCAACCCTTGGTAAAATGGATTAAATGTGTCAAAACCCTGATTGGTTTCAGAGCAGAATTTGTATGGATGACACATAACAGAGAGTATCTAGAGAAGGATTTCAAATAAGAGACACACTCCTATATAAGTGGTGTTATACATACTAAGGTACCATAATACAAAAATGAATAGCAATGGCATGTCATCTGTGCATTGGCAGGGAATAATAATGTAGACACATCATAGGGGCAGATGTGAAAACATGTTAAACATGACCACATAGCTAAGGATTTATATTATGTGATCTATTGATAACTATCATTTTATAGTTTGTCACTATATGTTTTGTCTTTTTTTGCCATTTGCCAAGTGTGTGTGTGTGTGTGTGTGTGTGTGTGTGCATGCACGTGCACTTATGACACCCTAGAAGCTACAACATTAATAAATAAGATCTGGTCAGAGCAGATATGGCTGTGGACAGCTTTTGGAATGCTTTTACCCATTATTTCTAATGAGTTTGCACAATGCAGATCTGTGGAGAGGCAGTTTCAATGTGGTCTTCCTTTTACACATTTTTGCAATATGTTTTCCTAGAATATGCCTGCTGATTGCTATATATTTAGCCTGGATAGGTCAAAGAAATGGCATCTTATTTTCAGTTGGGCTCCACAGCTACACAATATTACAGTATGCTATGGATATGGACCATGGTTTCCTCTGGTGCAATTGGGTCAGGGGGCCCTACACTATGAAGCTCTTCAGGGATAGAGTTGGATGGATTGGGGATGGAAAGGGGTACCTCTACTCCACTAGGGCTGCCAGGCTGCTGTGCACCTGGGTGCATATCCACAGCCCACCTGTGGGTGAATGGCCGTATTAGGCCAGCTATTCATGGCCTAACTGTGGGCCACCATGCTCTGGACTATGAGGGTTGCATTCCCACTGAATATATCACAGCACTTCATATGTATGGGAATGCCCCCTTGACTTGCATGGCATACCATTTGTCTGTGCCCTGGCCCATTCCCTTGTGGCCAGCACATCTCACACATTTGAATATTGCACTGCTGCACATTGTTAGAGCTGTGTGGCACATCTCTCTTTTCCTCCAGGATGTACTACACATCTACTTTGAATATGGGGGCCCTGGACTAGGTGCCCTGAATAAATACATTATAAAAATGGTAAAATCATGATCCCACTGAAAACTGAAAAAGATATTGCATCTAATCTGGGACAGCCTGAGTAAATACAGTGCAAAAATGTGTAAATGAAGATCCCTATGACAATGAGATGTAGCATCTCCCCTACCCTATCCAGGATACAAAATATAGGCTAAGACATATTCAGTGCTCCCAGATCCAAATAACCATTTCCCTGTAAGAAGCTCTCATTTTTCCTGTGTTTTCCCCACAGTGGCAAAATCAAATCCCTGTATAAATCCCTGTAGATTTTTTATTAAGCCACTGGTTCCTTATTTATGACTTTGTTCTTTATTTATCATATCAGCAGCCTTTTATCAGGAAAAGAACTCAGATTTGCTGTTCTGTATTAATATTATACGTCAAGATGGCCTTTAAGTGATTTGGATTTACATGGTACGCATAAGACACAATGGGGGAGTATAGAAATAACAAATATCACGCTCATTATTTCATGAACTATACTCAAAATTAATCACAAGTCAGACAATCTTTAAAAACATACTAGTAATGCCTATAAACAGATATTTATATTTATATATATATATATATATATATATATATATATATATATAACACACACACACATATACATACACACACACACACACACACATATATATACACATATATGTATATATACAAATGTTATTTTCACATGTTATAGTTGTTAGTTTTCAGACAAATTCTCATAGACTTTTTTCTGTCCACCTGATGGAATCTTGAATGAGTCAAGTAAATGCTATTATTTTCTTCAAGGCCCTGATCCAGCAATTCAGTAAATACACATTCAGTACATCATATTATAAAATGACAAAAAAACAGTTTTCTGTTTCCAGTTGTTTGATCAGGAATGTTATAATGGTATAGTTATATACCAGTATCTTGCAAGTTCCCCAGGAAGATCTCTGACATTTCAGGAATAATATCAAGCCTACACAAAACCTCCAAAGAAAATAAAAATAATATAGAAAAACATAAAGGGAACTTACAAGCTCAAATAGGTAAACTGGGTTGGCCTTATGCCCTTATCTGCTGACAGTGTCTATGTATCTATATATCTAAACAATAATTTTCCTCCTAATAAATGGCATGATCTCCTTCATTCTCAAAAATAGCACATTATCGATCAAGTCAATATCTGCTCTGCCTGGGCATCAAATAAGGTCCTGGATTGTAAAAAGTGCTGAAATGCCTAAAGTTTGTTATAATTAATTGAAAAACATCTACATGTCTGTCATGTACAGTATTGTGTCTTTTGATACAGGTTGTATATTGTATTTGCTATGCTTGTATTTATGTACATATTCTGCGTAACTGTTTATTTATTTTATACATTGAGACCCCATTGAAAATGAGCCTTGGCTCAATTGGGCTATCTTTTTCTGAATTTTCAGAATAAAATATTTATTACTAATACATGTGAGAGATCAAAGCAAGTTGACACATACCCTGGCTACATTATTATCAGACCTCAAATTTATTTATAGAAATTATGCATGATTACTTCACTAATACTATAAATTAAAATATTACTGTTCAGACCTTCTTACTGTTTAGATGGCTCATTCCAACCACAACCAATGCATTTATGTTCCACAGCCTAGAGTTGGAGGTCCAAAACACACAAAAGAAAAAACTGTTGTCCCCTACAAATTTCTTTCTCAGTTGTTTTGACTAACTTTTTATAACTCTATATGGGAACATGAGGAGCCAGATAATTATGCAGATGAATTTCTCACTCATGGTTTGTCAGCAGTTGATTCATTAGATGAGGTCTCCCTTGCCAGGCGTGTAACTGTTTTCCACCCTCCCCAAACACACACACACACACACACACACACACACACACACACACACACTTACTTACTATAAGAGATCTCAGTAGGTCTTATCTGTTATGTTTGGGAAGCAGTGCAGCCCTTGCTATCAAAAAGAGATTTATATATTTTGTCTGGGTGGTTCACTGAAGACCTGGCATTTTATCAGATAGCTCTTGAGAGGTTAAAAGACAGCGTAAATCATTATAAAATTTGCTGGGAAAGGGTAACATTTCTGAGATATGAATAGTTCTTGAAAAATATTGATGTCCAACTGAAGTTAGTAGCAAAAAGTGTTTAAATACAAGGCATTGAAATGTGCAAGTTATTGCATTTCAAAGGGGTAAGCAAATTTATTTATTTGTTTATTTGGTTTTTGTTTACCGGGTAAGTACACTAGACAAGAATATTGCCTATATTCAGGCACGACCTGGGAGAGTACAGGCAGGAGAGACCAGAGTAAACATTAAAAAGTATTTCATGATGCAGCATGAACTGAGAACAAAACATTTGACAGTATACTGCCAAGTACAGTCCTTATCAGTGACAGCTAAGAGAAAACAAATAACATCACATTAATTAATTTCACTAGATGATACATCATTGACTAATTGAATGATGAACAGCAAACAAACTTAAAAGAAGTAGCTTTATAACAATAGGATCTCCAGTTTAATAGGAAACTAATATTTAACAAGCTGTTTCAGTTTCCTAATGGCCAACTGATAAGCATCTTGGAGTTATGTCTCCAACATTCTAAACAGAAAGAAGGGATTATTTTATTTTAGTTGTCATAATGATTTGTAAATGTGGAAGGATACATTGAAAGTCCAAAAAATGTGTTCCACGATACTCCATTTTCAAGCTACAGATAGCAAGATGGCTGTAGGCTCCTCCCACAGTCATAAAAACTAATGCTGTAATCTGTACTTGTTTCAACATGGTGTCAATATGTATGAATTAGTAAATGATTGAAACAGTAATATTAAATTCTTGACTCAGATCCAATCACAGAATAATGTCATATAGGTGGGCAATTGGGGAAGGGGAGCAGTGGGACAGCTGGCCCACCAGGGAATCACTTACAATAATGCAGGCAGATGACTGGGGGAGTGGGAGACTGCTGAATCATCAGGATAATGTTTTATATAATATGGTCAATGACTATGGAGGCCACTGGACCACCAGGGAATCATTTACTATAATAGGGATGGGTGATAGGAGGGACAATAGGGATGCTGTAACACCAGAGTAATGTTTAATATATTACATGCTGGTGATTGGGGTGGGCTGGGGTAATCACTGGGCCATGAGGGACTTATTTTAGCCACTATGGGTGGTTATAAGGGTGGGGTTTGGAGTTGCTGCAAACCTCATGGCCATAAGACCTGGTTTGGGGAGGTGGTGATTAGCAAGGTACTGACTACTAGCTACCACCTCGCTAAACCTACAGTACCAATATGCTGGTGTGCCTATATGCAAGGTACAGTCAGCTGCTTTGCATATGTGCACTGACATCTAATAAGGTTGCTCATAAACAGGTTTGTGACTCACTAACCATGCCATCCAATATGGCATTTTCTACTAGTTACCCTCTTTGCAGGCAGTAAGCAGTGTTAGCAAATTGCTGACCCACTGAGCAGCACAAAACTGACTTCCAATATCCTTGCCAATGAGTGTTGATTAGAGTTGCAGCTAATTTAAAATTTGCTGGAAAAATTTGTGTGAAACACCGAAAATTTGCATTTTGCCAAATCTGTGAAGTCTGCCCTGGCATGACAAACTTTGACTTCACACAGATTGCAAGAATTTTACTGCAAATTTCACCACAGAGGGTGAAATCAGATGTGAAGTGTGAAATGTGCGGGTGTGAGTTCGCACTCTGTGGCAAACTTACTGAATTTGTGATTCTCAGATCCCACAAATTCTGCAAATTGTACTCCATGAATCATGAGAAATTTGTGAATTACTCCACAGAGTAGATATTGTGGACTTTGCACATCTCTAGTGTTGGTTAGATTACCTCAAATCTCTATTTGTCCTGTAACATTTCAATAGATCCGATGAGGGGGTTTTAAGGTCAAGAGTAACAGCCTTATAGACAAAAAGTGACAAGTTCAAAAAATCCCTATCCTTAAAAAAGTACAAATAAAGCTTGCTGTACATGCTACAGTGGTGTTCATGCCTTAGTGTAATTTTTTTTTTATTTAGTTGTTTAACCAGGTATAGCACACTAAGCTGAAAGTTTTTTTACAGGAGCGACCTGGGAGCACAAGGAGGTTAAGTGACTTGCTCAGGGTCACACAGTATGCAAGTGGAAGCTGTGGGATTCAAACCCAGGTCTGGTCTGCTGGATGTTACCAAATTTGAAGCTCAGAGCCTTAGACCACTGCACTATACTGCCTCCTAGGTGCTGATCTGCACATTGCACTGTCCAGAACTGTACTTCACCTCTTGATCTCTGTTGTGGTCAATCCCCAAATTAAACTTCCATATAACAATAATGGAAGAAGACTATTTCTTGCATAGCAGTCTATGAAGTCTGCACAGCAAGTCCTATTTATTATGTATCTTGTTAGTCACTTTTTTTATATATGTTTTTGATGACTGAGGCAAGAATCGAAAGTTAGAAATAGACAGAGTCCCCCTCAGGGTAAGACAGATAATTTATCATCCTGAACTCTTCCAGGTTCTTTTTCAGGACCAAACAAACTGGTGACAGATGGAGACCTGAACTGGAAGGGGAAGGTTAGGATCCACTGTCCCTCCCTGATGATACCTTCTTCTGTAGTTTTGACCCAGTGAGGTCTGGTCTAGCCTGGATGATGTTTAGATTTTCAACTTCATTTTGAGGGCATTTTATTGGATCCTGAATCCATCAGAAAATTATAAGGATAGGGACCAATTGGCTTCTTGACTGAGGTCACCAACTAGTCAGAATTTAAGCTGCTCCACTTCTATTTGCAAAGGAAGGTCTCGGTTTTTTTCTGATCTGGCAAATTGCTACCCCCATTTCCTAAGACAAGTGCCATACAGTGTGTGAAGTGGTGGGTGTGACTGCAGCCCATGCACTTGTGCTTCTACCCACATTAGTTTTTTTACGGCCCTACCTTGTACTCAAAACAGTGAGTGAATCTGCTTTCTTTGGGGATACCGTAGCACCAATGTAAAAGGGTCTGTGTGCTGAACCTTACCATGCTGGATTTCCATCAAGAGCAGCATATCCAATGCACTTCAATCATTGTTAGGCTTGTTGGGCATTCAATGACAGAATTGCTTGTCCTATTCTAACCACCCCAATCCTTCTTTTTGTTTGCAAGTCACCATAATATGAGTCTGACAATTCCATAAGCCTATGCTTTTTCTGGACATGACCAGGCAAATGGGGTTGGCAAACATTCTGAAAGCCACTGACCTTATGTCCAATTTTGGCAAATCTTAACCTTCTTCCACTCCTCACTCCATCCAACTTTTGTTTTTCCCCTGCAAGCTCTTTGGATTAATTCTAAAGCAACACAATGTCTACATACTCATGGTCAGTGCAGAATGGATTGGATGAACACCACTTTCTCACAAAACACTTCTGGTTGATGTTCCCTAGCTTGAGATGCTACTTTGTCAGACCCCTTCCTATTTGTTGTGTTATCTAGTAGGAGCTTGTTTCCACTTAAATTCATGTACACTCAGTCATAACAGGTTATAATTTCCTTATATGGCATATGTTCTTACATCACCTTGTGCTGTTTAATACAGGGGAGACTGCCTAAAGACAGGGCAAGGTCCATAGTAATGTTGAAAGAAATATAAACTTGAGCTGAATAGAAGGGAGATGTGGCCCTATAGCCACATGGAGATCTACAGGTTCTATAAGGATTATTAAGCTGAATTTGTTGAGTGGTGTTCATCAGCTCTATTCTGCATTGGTATACTGATGGTCAAATGGATGACCCAAGACATAACCTTTCAACTTTTCATATAGATGTGCAGGCAACATGGACTCATTTGGGAAATTGCACATACACATGGTTCCTGATCTGCTGATGCACATTTTAGTAAGATGTGAAACTAATGGCTCTGTCATATTCACATTATTAGTTAAGGGAGGCTGGGTTGTAAGTGGGGCTAGTACCAGATCAATAATGGGGAATGCTGTGAATTGGTGGGGAGGGTCTGCTGAAGATGGAATCAAGGACTGGCAGTACTTTTTACAGTGCCTGTGCCATCATGACCTCCAATGGTTTATCAACCTTTTGCTTAATCACTGCAGAAACAACTGGGACTGGATAAGGAATGACAGGAGTTATCATAGGTGACACAGAAGCTGTGTTAGATAGAAAACATTGGTAGCAGGGACTGGAGATTGATTGGTTCCTGAGGAATAGCTACAGGGGCCCTATGCCCAAAGAAGTTACTACTGATGGAACCACTGGGTCCTGTGGAGTGGTAAACAGGGAAGCCCACCATTTCTGTGGTGAATTAGACAGAGGAGCCAAAGTCTCCTGTGTAACTTCAGGCTGAGACTTAGGGTACTGGGGCTCTGAGGGTCCCAGTTCAATGAGAGATCAAAACCTCTTTGACTGATTGAGCTTAATTGACACTGAATCATACCCTTGGAATGTCCTTCCCAAATGACTGAACAGAATCACCCATATGTTCCTATTTTTAGTGAAAAGTTGGAAGGAGAGATAAGCTACACATTCTCTCCATAACCTTCTGAAATTGATTACATTGCTGTCTATGAAACCTTATTTGATCTGCAATCTTTTATAACATATGCATGTCTAAGGTAACACCTTCTTGTAGACTGCTTTTTTTTCTCTATAAAATACAGGGACCCCTACAGATCTTGGTACACAGTAAAATCAGATGATTTACAAGAATAAGGAAGCCTGGGCATGGTCCTCATTTGAAAACAAAAATAAACCAATGTCTCCCTTTCCTTTCTATTTATCATTTATTTCAAAATGAAGAAATTACCTCTATCAAATATTTGCTTTTGAAGAGTGCTACTTTAACACAAGTAACCTTCACAGCTATAGAAGCAGAGGCCATAACCTGCCATTAGCCATGCCAGAATTCCCAATGGATTAGATAAGGAAAATAATTTAGTAATAGATAATCTGTAACTTAGGTACCAGCAACACAGTCACTAATTTGTGAGTTACATTTTCCTTACAGTTCAACTGATATTAAAAACTGAAATATTTATAATTTTAACCATTTTTTAAATGGTAATATCTGCTCCAAAAGCATGCCATGAAACCAACTTTGGTGTGAAAAGGATTTCCTAAAGTAGAAGTAGAAAAAGTAGTAGGAGACTGCTTGTGTCAGGGTCATGAATGATCTGCTGCTGGTGAAGGATTGAGGGGAACTATCTGTATTAGTTCTTCTTGTTATGTCATCAGCATTTGACACTGTGGATCACGGGACGTTAGTTGAACACTTGAGGTGTTTCTGTAGATTGTCTGGGACAGTGCTAATCTGGTTTAGATCTTTCCTGGAAAATCATCACCAAACTTAGATTTTGGTAATTGTCAATCTGCTCCTTCACCAGTTAGATATGGTGTCCCACAGGGCTCTATACTCAGCCTATTATTCGCAGTGTATATACTCCCACTGGGAGAAGTGATCTGAAGATGTGGTTTGAGTTTTCATCGTTATGCAAATGGCACTCAGCTATACATTTCATTTAGACCCAGCCAGGGAGATCCATTGCAGATGACTGAGATGGCTATCAAGGAAATCAAGCATTGGATGAGTGAGAACTGGTTGAAACTAAATCCCAGCAAAACTGAGTTGCTTCTTGTTGACTCAGATCATCTTGTGTCTGCAGCAAAGGAAAATTGTGTTCCCCCCACCTGTGATGGTGAATTGATGCAGCTCATGGAGGAAGTTCACAACCTGTGAGTAATATTTGACAGTAATTTGTATCTTACAGTGGGAATGAAAAGTGATTTTTACCACCTGAAAAACATAATCAGGAAGCATTCTTTATCCTGTTGATCTGCACTCACTAGTTTAAGCTTTCTTTATCTCACAAATTGACTACTGAAATGCACTTTATTCTGACCTTTCAGCTCATTTATGCTGTCTACAGCTGTTGCAAAATTCAGTGTCCAGATTACTGACTGGAATATCAAACTTTTGATATATTACCACTGCTTTGAAGCAACTGCACTGGCATCCAGTTAGATGGTGTTCTGAATTTAAAGTTATTTTTTTGGTTTATAAGGCCTTAAATGATATGGACCTCCTCTACATCCATGAGTTGTTGAAAACTCACCAGGAGATTGGTTGGGATAACAGACTTCTTCATTCAGATACCAAGGGACTTTTACAAGTCCCAGCATCAAGATTAAAAGCTACTGGGTACTAGTGGTGGGCGAAGTGGGCTGAATCCGCTCCGAAAAGTGATTTACAGACCAAAGGTGGATTTGTGGAGTGCTCCACAACACGAAGCAGAGTACTTCGCATTAGAATGAGGAACGTGAAGTTCATTGGAAAGAATGACTTCATGTTACTCCGCCTCCCCAGATCACTACTTTGCCAAATTTAAGGCTAAGTGCATTGCAAGCAGTGCACTTCACCTCACTTAGCCTTGTTTTTGAGCTCCAAAGGTAAATTTTGCAGTGATTCATGGGATTTTAGGACACATGGGCTCTATATTGATCTGCACAGCCTCAGTTCAGGGTAGTATGAGTAGGAAGGAGTAGGAGACAGTGTGCTCTGATAGCTGTCTGTGATAGGAATCTTGTAAAAACTGTTCAAAAAGCATTTTTGCCTTTTTTGGGGGGATACAACTTTAGTTCATCGATTGTAGGAAACCCTCCTGTGCTGATG
Organism: Neoceratodus forsteri; assembly: GCA_016271365.2. NCBI lineage: Eukaryota > Metazoa > Chordata > Ceratodontiformes > Ceratodontidae > Neoceratodus > Neoceratodus forsteri. The sequence goes on from CM057453.1 coordinate 700,000,228, forward strand.
TCATCGAGCATTTTTATTTTTGTGTGGATTTTGAATGTTAATTTACAACATTGAGTGTGTGTGGTGAAAGACAGTGAAAGTGTGCTTTGGGGAGGGGCACATCTGTGGTGTAGGTAGATTTAAGTTGGAGAAATAGTGATTTCTTTGTTTTTTGGTTATATTTTTGTTATATAACTGACTGTTAATGTACACACAGTAATATTGTCAGTAATAGTAGAATTTTTCTTGCTATTTGTTGTGTGGATGTGGTGCAGCAGTTCATAAGTTCAGGTTGTTTACATTACAAATTTACAATATGTAACATGGCATAGTGAACATTTGCATTTGCTACGCATTCCACGTTCAGCATTGTACACAAACTGTTCAGTGTGTGAGTGTGTGTGCAGTGTTGCATGCATCAAATAATACACATTTTATTGTGCCACAGACTAGTGTAATTGCAGGTGCAGCAGTGTGAACCTGCTATCTACTGCAGCTGCCTGATTTTGTACTGTGAATTGATCATGGTATCTGTTCTTAGTTTTGCTGCTTGTAGTGCCATAAAAATCTGCAATGTCTGCATTCAGTGCTCCCCCCCAACCCCCATGTTCCAAAAAGGTATTGTTTACCAGATTGGATTGTTTTTGTGACCTCATCAGCACCACTGGTTACCGAAAATGTTTTAATTCTATGACAGTCTCGAAGTAATCTCTTATCTGTTGCTGAAGCCACAGTTGTTTATTTGGCTTATCATCCAGTGTCCTTCCAATCAGAGAGCGAACATAGCAAAATCTGAATTTGGTTATAATATTGTGGTTGATCCCCCAAAATGCCTGCAAAGAGATGAGCAAGCAAAGCTGTTTCTCGCCATGGCAATGTTGGCAATAAGATGGTCTGTGGGCGTGGTAGTAGTACGCAGACACAGAAGTGCATTGCTGATGTGAGTAAAGGTGTTACTCCTGCAATGTTTTTTTACAGCCCAATCAGTAGCTTCCCTCATAGTTGGAGGAGAGGATGTTTTCCCAGCTGGTAGTGTTAATGTTACTGGTGTTAGTGGTGGTGGAGGTAGTATTAGTACTGTTGCGTCAAGTTCTAATTCTGACCAGTGTACCGCATCCAAAAATATTGAGTGTGAAGCAGTGCAAGTGAGTGGCAGCATAGGTGATGTCATACTTCCCAGTAACATCCCAGTAACTGAACCTGAGGATTCTGATAATCATGTCAACGATAGCATACAATGTGATATTCCATCCACTGTGGCACTTAACGTCATACATTTTCCATGCAGTGATTCACAGTGTGGTGAAAAAATATTACGTGATGGTGGTGTAGATGCTGATGATGAATGTGATGATGATGTTGCTGTTGTTGAAAGATGCAGTCCACGTGCTAGCATCCAGGCAGAAGATGTGAATGTGTGTGATGATGATGAATATGATGATGATGTAATTGACCCCAGTTGGAAACTGGAGAAAAATAAATTCAAGGTGGCTGTGTCTGAGTCTGTTTGCAGGAATCCCTCCCCCCGTAAAAACTTGTGATCTACCAGTTTTACTTGATGATGATGATGACGATGACCCAGTAATCAATATGATAGGTAGTCATGGTGGTCAGTCGCAGTACAGGTGTACAGTGTCCGAAACATCACATGCCCCCCCCACTCCATTGCTTAAAAATAACAGACTTAAATAAGCCACATCATGGACATGTTAAAAGCAGAGCATCACAATCCCTTATTTGGGACTTTTTTGTTCAAGATGCAAATGATGAGTAAGTTGCAATCTGCCAGGTTTGCCATCTGCGTGTGAGTCGAGGTAAAAATCTGGGCTCAGAAGGACAGCATAATCATCTTAAGAATAGGCATTTGGCACTGTGGACCCAGCACAAGCTGGCAGCTAATACCACAATGGGGTGTTCACCCTCATCACCGGCAACAATAGCCAGCATGTTATCCCCTTCCATGACTGTTAAGCCCAGTAGGAACTTAAACATGTGCAGTAGTGTGGTAATAAGATCAGAGGATTACTACAGGCATGATGAGGTGGAAGACCATAATGACTTTGAAATGTTGTCCAGTGCTGGTGAGAGTAGCAGTTTTTGTGGTGGTGGTGGTGAATGCAGTAAGTCTTGTGCAAGTGGTACATCAACCCCGGTTGGCAAATCTGGCAAAATAACAGCATTGCTGGGTTTGTCATCATCACCTGTGCAACCGTCTTCATCAAATGTCCACACTCCACCCCCTGCCAATGCCATTCATCACTGAGCACAGCCATTTATGATCAACACATGCTGTGTAAAACGTTGAAGTCAGCCCATGTTACAGAGTGTTTTTTGAGTATAAGCTGAAGTACCCCCCGAATCATACAGTGTCACGTGAATTTAATGCTGCTGTCACAGAATTGCTGGCAATTGATCTCTTGCCCTTCTCCTTTGTGGAGCATTCTGGGTTCTGGTGGTTTGCTGCACATGCCATTCCAAAATGGAAAGCCCCATCCAGGACATACTTTTCTACCCATGCTGTCCCCGAGTTGTTCCGCACTGTGTCCGACTCAGTAAGACCCTTCAACATTCTTCCTCTCCATTCATCCATTTGAGTATGGATATGTGGACAAATGGCAAAACAGCGGGGACTTCATATTTGTGTATAACTGCACACTGGGCGCAGGTGTCGGGGGTTGTCTGTGATGTTGGTAGTGTGAATAATCAGTGCAGTAAGGTGGATTGTTGCGTTAGCAATCTTCCAGGAATTAGACAGCATGCAATGATTGCTATGCACAATGTGACTTGTTCACACACTGTTGAGAACATGTTGGATGTGGTACTGACTGAAACTGACAGATGGCTAAACCCTCTGTCCCTGAGAGTTGGGTTCATAACAAGTGACAATGGGTCAAATGTAGTGAAATGCATCACGAATGGTGTTTTTTTTTGTTTGTTCCCTGCATGGCCCACTGTTTACATCTTGTGGTTCAGGAGTTTCTGCAGTACCCTGATATAAAGAAATGCTGACTGTTGCACAACATATCTGCTCTCACTTTTCAAGATCTGGAAAGGCCTGTGACCAACTGCAGCAGTTGCAGATACAAAACAGCCTGCCTCAGCACCGCTTGAAGCTGGAAGTTGTCATTCGATGGAACTTCATTTTATACATGGCAGAGAGGTTGTATGAACAATACAAAGCCATCTCAGAATATCTTGTTATGCACACTAGCCGTGACAGTTCTGGGGCCTCCATGACTATGACGACTGAACAGTGGCGCCTCATGGACTCTGTAATAACAATTTTCCTGCCTTTTGAACATGCCACACAGGCAGTGTGTGGCAAGTCTGCCTCCATTACCCAATCAATTCCACTGCTGCGGGTGCTGAGGCAGACATTGGTGAATGTACAGCATATCCTTGATGTTGCAGGAGATGGTGGTAGCAGTATGTTGCTGCAACACATGCTGACAGTATTTGACCAGAATCGTCACAATGTGAGCATTCAGCATAGTGACAACTTTGCCACAGCAACAATGCTGGACCCATGATACAAACATGGAATTGCATCAATACTTGAGGGAGGGCCTGAACAGGTAAAAAATATCGGTGGTCAACTGGTGCGCTTGGTTCATGGGGCACAGAAGTCACGTGCCAAGGTCATCAAACCTCAGCAGCATATTCTGGATGAAGGTGTACCTGGAAGACCATCAAGCATATCCTGCAAGGGGAAGGGGACTGCAGTTCCAGGTGGTCTGTCATCCAAAGTGGGTGGCATCAACCTGCTTTGGGATGCTTTGTCCCAAGTGGGTATTTGTGAAATAAATGATTCAGGAGAACAGGATGATGCATCAACAACTGGACTTAGTGTGACACAGAGAATGGTTGAGTCATATTTGTCTGAAAACAGTCATCTAACAATAACTAAAGATCCTCCTTTGTACTGGAGTGGAAATATCAGTGAATGGCCAAAGCTGACTGCAGTGGCACTAAAGTACCTCACATGCCCACCCTCCAGTGTAAGTGTTGAGAGGGTATTCAGCTCAGCAGGTGCAATAGTCAGAGATCGGACAAACCTGTCTCCTGCAAATGTTAGTTTGCTAACATTCATTAAAATGAATGAGAGGCACATGCCAGCACAGACTGCAACCTCGGTATTCGTACCCCGGCCTAGTCATGGTGGTTTTGCTGATGTGGAAATGGAGCATCCTGGTGTCACTTGCAGTGGCTGCCTGAAACGGCCCACCACTGACATAGATGATGACACAATCAGAAAGAATTTCCCACTGGTCAGACTTCAGACATCGATGACTGTGAGGGCATCTTTCTTTATGAGGAGGAGGATGGGGTTAATATTGGCAGGTTTTGACTTAAGTTTTTCAAAGGCGGTGTGCCCCCCAGACCACCACCATTGGAACTGATGTTAGCCACTGCCACCACTGAGCCTGAGTCTGTCCACCCCCCAGACCAGCACCACCAGGAATGATGTTAGCCACTGCCACCACTGAGCCTGAGTCTGTCCACCCCCTGGACCACCACCACTGGGAATGATGTTAGCCACTGCCACCACTGAGCCTGAATCTGTCTTCCCCCTGGACCACCACCACCACCACTGGGACTGATGTTAGCCACTACCACCACTGGGCCTGAGTCTGTCTGCCCCTGGACCACCACCACCACCAGGACTGATGTTAGCCATTGCCACCACTGAGCCCGAGTCTGTTCAGACCACCACATCCATCAGCCACAGACACAAAGCTTCTTAATATTTAAACCATAAAGTGAGTATGTGTACTCCTGTTTGTTATGCTTCTTCACTTCCTTAAGTTGTATGTTTTGTTTTCTGTAGCTTTTCAGAGCCGCAATGGTAAAACAAATATGGTAGACTTATTTTGTTTCTTTTACAGGGTAAAAAAAATAGGCTCTATTGCTACAACTCATTGGGAATCGAACTATAGCTGTACCGTACATAGAAGAAGTGATGTAATATCCATGTGAAATCTATTCTGGTAAGTATGAAGGTTTTATTTCATCCATTTCATTGTTTTGGAAAGACTGCAGCAAATATTGCACACGGGTTGTGTTAGTTGACAAGATGTGGGTTTGAAATGTAACTTGACTTTCGATTGAGATTTGAGAACCAGGGAGGGACACAGCAATTAAGTTGTAAGAAGTCATTCATTTCTTTTTTCTGGAAACTTCCAGATTCTTTGTTGTTCTGTCAAAGTGGCCTTATCCAAAAAAGTTCTTCAACATCAGGCACCCCCTTCCCTGAGCTTGGGCACATATGCAACACGCAGAAGTCGTTTCATTAGATAACCATGACCATCCTAACAACCGGACTCCAGAAGGATGCTTATGAAATCTGTGAAGTAGTAACCATTACAGACAAACCTGCAAATATGATTCCCCCACCCCCCCCAAAAAATACTTACCTTCATGTGCTTGAGAGTTATCCATTTCCAATTTCAGCGCAAAAAATTCTCATTGAGCACTGGAATGTGCACACCAACAGTTTCTGTGTGACTGGTGATGCAGAACAATACCATGAGTACATGTCCATGTCAACCCCTCCTCACCTTCAAAATACACAACCATATATATCTCCCTCCCTCCCCCCTCCCCTTCCCTCTCCATCCCTCCCTCTCCCTCCCTCCCTCTCCCTCCCTCTCCCTCTCCATCCCTCCCTCTCCTCCCTCTTCCTCCCTCTTCCTCCCCCTCACGCTCCATCCTCCCTCTCCTCCCCTCTCTCCATCCCTCCCTCCCTCCCTGTCCCCTCTCTCCCTCCCTCTCCCTCCTCCTTCCCTCCCTCTCTATATATATCTATATATCTCTATCTATATTTCTATATATATATCTCTATCTATATATCAACTCACCAAGGCTATTATTAGTGGACAGCCAAAAGGGCACCCTTCAATCCAGTTGAGATGATCACATTGCATTTTCTCGAATCGTCTCACAGAACACATTGGACCAGCAACAAGATGCTCACAGTCATCATTTTATACTGGGGTATGTGCTGAAACACTCTCATTCCACTGTGTTAACACTTGTACATTTTCTGCACACAAGCAGGATGCATTTTGGGCCTGCAGAAAAAATCTGGGGACTCTGTGCCACCACTCCGTGCATGACTGAGTGTGCCATTAATTCTGGGGGACTTTGTATGTGCTGAAACACTCCCATTCCACTGTGTTAACACTTGTCAATTTTCTGCACACAAGCAGGATGCATTTTGGGCCTGTAGAAAGAATCTCGGACTCTGTGCCACTTTTGTGTGTTCTGAGATTGTTGCCGTGAGCTCATGATGTCATATTGACATTTTTACAATTAAAGCAGCATTGCAAGAATGTCCTGACAGTTTTGAACTGTACTTTTTTATGTTACTTTACATTGCCACAGCCACCCCTAGTTACCTCCAAGTCGTGACTTGAATGATACGCTTCTTTTCACAATTTATGTCTGCTTTACTTACTTGAATACTTTTTTTCATGTATGAAAAAAAATGAGCACACCTTCCAATATTGTTCGGACCAGGTTTGTATTTATTTTCAGCTGCTTTTCAATAACTGTTGTTCCATGGTGTCATAAAACTCTGCCTGCTTCATAACTGTTAATTAACGGAAGTAATATATAACAACTAATTGATGTGATGGAGAAAAGCAGAGGAAAACAATGACAAAGACCTGGTCAGCACCAATTTAAAAGGAATGCTCTTTTCATTATTTCATACATGAAAAAAGGTAGTACAGCAGACTCAACTACTGCAGATTTGCATATCATTCCAGTCAGTTTGCAAGTAAAGGAAGATGTAACATAGCATTAAAAAATGTAGGTCAGAGTTCTCAACCGATTGTTGCACTGCTGCTTTACAGAGATTCCCCACATTTCATAGTTATGGTGATGCACATAAACTAATATGTGGGGGCATTACTCCCACTGGAACATTTCTTGCTCCACAGAGTGCAATGTATTTCTGTGAAAACCACCCATATTTCATTACAGTGTGTCATGTGATAGATGAATTACCAATCAGAAAAGCCATCCACATTCTGCCCCCTTTCTCAGCAACATTAAGACGTGATGCCAGGGGGAGTGCAGGTGCATGCTAGACACTATAGTGAATGTCCGGCAGCTATCCCAATGTTTCCTTATGTTATAAGGTTGACTTTGTGGTGAAATGTGGGAATGTTTCCACTAACAAGGCTCTTACTGGAAATGTGTCCACACATTTCACTACAAACTGACCATTATAACATAAAGTAACATTCAGAAAGCTGACAGACAATCACATATTCACTGTAAGGAGCACGCACACGCACTCCCCCCTGCCATCACATCGTAACATTGCTGAGAAGGGAGGCAGAATGTGGGCAGATTTTCAGATCGGGAATTCTTCCATCATGTAACACACTGTAATGAAATTACGGGTGGTTTTCACACAAATGTATTGCACTATGAGGAGCAAGAAAGAGTTCCCTGGAAGGGAAAATGTGTATGATTAAACAACAAAGAAAAAACACACAAAAACAGTACAACAGTAGTGGGGTGGGGGAAGGGGGCAGAAAACAATCCCCTAACTTACTATGGCTGTGGGATGCCGTGGTGGTCCAGCAGCAGGTGCAGCATTGAAACTATTTGCTGCTTCTGTTCTATTCTGTTCACCTGCTGCTACCCACACCAGGGCAATGTCAGACTGCATTGCAGGGACTGTGCCATGGTCCACTGCTGCAGGAAATCCAGGTAGTGGGGGTGGTGGTGGAGAGGGTGGTGGTGGTGCTGGTGGCTGTGGTGGCAGTGGTGGGGGTGGAGCAGCTGCTGTACTAGCCCTCCTCCTGCTGCAGCAGTGATGAGGCACAACTCCCACCCCAGCAGCACCCTTGGCCACTGCCATGGAAGGACCAGCAGGTGGACACCTGGCCCCTTTCATGGCAGCCTGCCACTCTGCTCTGTGTTGGTTCAGCATGTGGGTGCACAGGCCACTGGTCCCCAAATGTGTCCCACAGGGGCCATGGTGAACCACCACACCACACAGATGGTACACCACCACTGTGCTGTCTCTCCCCACAGAGTTAAACTCCCACACTGGGGAGCTGCGTGGGGGACCAGACACAGTCCTCGCATGAGTCCCACCACCTACATTTTCCAGGACCACCTCCTGTGGCTGTGGAGGTGGTGGACAGGGTGCTGCTGGAGCCCCTACAGCTGCTGCTACTGGTGGTGGTGATGGTAGTGGCAGAGAAGGTGTATGCACAGTAGCCACCGGTGGCACTGGTGCTGCTACTGCTCCTGTTGCTTGAACATGGAGGGAAGCAACACCCAGGAGTTCAGAGCGGTCCTGCATGACACGACCACCCCACCCCCCACAGGTCCTCACTCCCCTCCGACCGCACCCGCGGGACAGTGACTCGCCTTCTCCTGGGTCCATCCTGACACACACAAAACAAAAAAGTCCCCGGACTGACACACACAGACACACACACACTGACACTCACAGTCAGTCACACACACAAAACAAAGCAAAACTTATACAAAAAAATTCATTAACAAAAAAAACACAAATACAATACAAAAACTAAATAAAGATATAGGTTTCAAAAAGCTGTTGGTTTTCTTCTGAAACGCAAGTGGCAAGGCAATCAAGCACTTTAACTCCTAGTTTCCTCTCACAATGCTTTCTCCCTCTACAAATGCAAAGGAGAAAGTGAAACCGCTTCTCTGACTCACTTCATTCCTGCCTGGCTAAAGCATATGACTTACAGTACTGTAAGCCATGTGATGTGTGGGGGGCTGCCTATTCTCTTCTCACTTTGCCTTACTTCATGTTAAGGCATAATGGCAATGCGAAGTGGCAATGATAATGATGTGAAGTGAGCACCATGCAGTGCCTACTTAGCGTTGTGCTCTGCGGACATGAAGTGGGCACTTCGCGTCCACTTCACTGGCGGATTAAAAATTTGCTGCATCTCTAGGGGACCAAGCTTTCTCTGTGGCTCTAAATAGACTCCGGAATAATATCCCACTCACTATCTGCACTGCTCCTCTGTGGGAAGTTTCAAATCTCAGTTAAAGACCTGGCTGTTTCGACAGGCATTTTCAGGTGATTGTTAGGTTTTGGGGCTTTTTTTGTGGATTTTTATTATATTTTATGTATTAGATTAGAACTGTTGCTGTGGTGATTTATTAATTGTATTAGATTTATTTCCTTTCTTATCCTAGAAATAAATTGTAGGTGTAATATTTGCAACTATTTTATATTTTAATTCATTGTAATCTAAGATTTTTAAGAAAAGTAATCTTAGATTAATGAGGGTCCATGAACAGTTTTGAGACATTAGCAGGGAAGTTCCAAATATCAAGAACAGCTGAGAGGTATGGCTCCTACTTTCACTCCCTAAAATATCAAGACTACAAAGTTGCCTGCAAGTCTGAGTATTTAACATCAATTAGCTACTTCTGAAAACTAATTTTATCACCACAATAAAGTGAATGTTCTATACTACAGTACATTTCAATTGTTTAGCACAGTGTATGTATTGCAGGGCATGTACTATGCAAACTTCAAGAAAGTATATTTGTAAAAAAGAAAGTAATTCTTTTACTTTACAAACACGTCTTGCTGAGTGCTGGAGTTTTGTTTCTTCCTGCATTGTACTGAGAAACCCAGATGATTCAAGGAAGAAAGCTATTGTGTTATCTTCTGGAGGAGGAGGAAGGTCTCAGGCCAGTCCCAGGAGAGAAAGAAAGAATTTTGACTGAAGTGAAAGTAACAGAGTGAACTAGGTCCTTGCAGGGCTTCTTAAGTACCTTGCTCCAGCCCTTTGCCATGGTGGTGGCCCCACCTTGTCCTCCACGGGGGGCAGAATTTGACCTGAGCTATGTCTATGAGCTTCAGGTATTGAGGAGGGGTACCTATAAATCCCCACATGCTTCAATTCATTGCAGGCTGTCAAATACTTGTGCAGAGAAAAAATCTGAGTGCACTGCTTTTTGGTGTTATTTGCCTCTGGTGTCAATCTACAGCTGTGCCACTGGTATAGAAACATAGAAACATAGAAATGTAAAATATGACAACAGGTAAGGATGGCTTAGCCAGCCGGGTTTGCCCATTTTCCCCTACCTACATTATCACCACAGACCCTACTTGATCTATAGCTATTACTCCCTTCCCCTTCATTTGCACTGTGATTCACTTGGGCTTATCCCATGCATTCTTGAACCCCACCACTGTTTTTGCCCTCCACCACTTCCGCCGGAAGGCTATTCCAGGAATACACCACTCTTTCTGTGAAGAAGTACTAGCTCACATCTCTCCTGAATCTACTCCCTTCCAGTTTCATAGCATGTCATTTTGTTCTTAAGCACCTTTTCATTAGAAAAATGCTTCCCTCCTGTACCTTGTTTACCACCATGAGGTAGTTAAAGGTCTATTTTATATTCCCCCTCACTCCTTTCTTCCTGGGTGTACACATTGAGGTCCTTTAGTTTCTCCTCATAGAGCTTTCGATGCAGAACCTGCTCCATCTTAGTTGCCCTCCTCTGGACCACCTCCACTCTATTTATGTCCTTCTGGAGATGTCATGTCCAGAACCAGACACAGTACTCTATGTGGGGTCTAACCAGTGATCTATACAGAGGCAACACTACCTCCCTCTTTCTGCTGATGATACCCCTTCCTATGCACTTCAGCATCCCATTAGCCCTATAGACTGCCTTGTCACACTCCCTGACCACCTTTAGGTTATCAGATATGATAACCCCTGGTCTCCTTCCTGCTTGGTAGTCATCAATACCACTCCACACCATTTGTACTCTAACCCTGGGTTTCTATACCCTAAGTGCATTATTTTGCACTTTTTTGCATTGAAACCCAGCTGCCATACCCTTGACCACTCATGCAGTTTCATTAGGTCCCTGCCCATTCCACATACACACACACACACACACACACACACACACATACTGTCCTCACTATTGCACATTTTGTGTTATTCACAAGAGGCAACTATTCCCTTCCAGTTCATCTGTAGTGCCAATTATAAAGATATTAAAGAGGCCTCAGCTCAGAACTGATCCCTGAGGCAACCTGCTAGTCACCCTCCCCTCCTCAGAGTGAACTCTGTTTACCACATCCTCTATTGTAAGTAAGCTGAGATGGATACAGTATAGGAAAATGGGGTGAGCATTTGGGTTCACAACCCCCATGCCTGTTCCTCCATACAGAGTGGGGGTAGGGTACTATGTTGGAAACTGAGGGTGTGGGTGGGGTCTTAGGGTTGGAAACCCTAAGACCGCATTTCCAAACTTTTGTTGCTGGAAATCTAATGGTGCACTAACATGTTTTGCAGAGAATTTCCTTATTTTTTGAGAAAGTATAATGGTAGGGATCCCCAATGGTGCATTAACAAAGTTTTGTCCAGTGAATTTCCTTAGTTTTTTGAGAAACTGTAATTGAAGGCTTATTTACCATCGATAATTTCTGAGAGGTTGTAATCATATCCCTTTTTTCCCTGTGGGAGAGCAGGGCACTTTGGGCCCTGTGATCCCTGCCTGCCATATATGGATAAGGCGTGCACTCACAGCACTCCATAATGGTATTAACATTTGCATCTGGGAGAGCACAGTGCCATCCATCCATAATGTTTGAGATATTGTAATCGTATCACTATTTCTGTGTGGGAACACAAGGCCCAGAGGGCTCTGCTCTCCCTTAGTCCTTTATAGTATCCATATTTGTGTGTGGCAGTGCAAGGCCTGGAGGACCCTGTGCTTCCATACTTGCATCATTTTTGAGATAGTGTAGGGCCCGGCGTTCCAATGTCATAGTGTGCAGACCCAGAGAAACACCTGACATCGCTATGTTCTCTTATAGAAAGCACAGGAAATGTGGAATCTTTGTAACGTGACACAAAATTAATATATTTTCATGAAACCAGGAAAAGGCACATCGATGGGGTAAGGCCTTTGTACCCTGAACATTTCAGCCCAAAAGAACAAGCCATTTTCTAACTGTGCAGTAACAAAGAAACAGCTATCTTAAAAATCCTTTTTTGCAAATTGTGAAAAAGAACCCTTCACCACAGTTCCTTTTTTCACAATTTGTGGTAAAAGAAAATCCTTTTCATAAATTGTGAAAAAGAATCCTTTTTTTGTGATTTTTTCCCAATTTGTGGCAAAAGAAAATTATTTTTCACAAATTACGGAAAAAGGATCTTATTTCACAGCATAATTTTTCTGCAGTTTGTGGCAAAGGATTTCCACAGATAACAAAAGCACATTTCAGGACAAGTTATCAATAAACTGACTGCAGAATCTGATTCTACAGACCAGAATTAGGTAAACACAACTGTTGGTGTTAACCAAAGCCATGCATTTATTCTGTAATTTAACTTCGTTTTCCTCACTAACTGAAAACAAGATGGTAGCAGCATGAAAAAAAGAGTCTGCATTTACAGCAAAAGATCCCCCATTTCTGAAAAATGGATTCCAGCATTTGTGATAAAGAATCCTTTTTTGAGTAGGACAGCTAACTGATCCCACAGAAAATGATGGGAAACTTTAAAATGTAATAACTTTGTAACAGATTAATATTTTCTCACCAAACCTTCAAAAGGCATACAGTATCTGTGACCCAAGACATATATACCCTAAAACTTGCAGACCAAAATTCCACACTGTTTTTGTGCAGTGGTGTGACAAAGAATTTGACCAAAAGTGGTCATTTTCACATTATTTGACAATTCGTATCTCCACACTCACACATCCAATGTGAATATCAAGAGATCGTTGATCCCTAATGGTGCATGCAAAATATCATGTGAATCAGTCAACTGATTTCAAAGATATTAAAGTTCAAAATTTGGGTTTAACATAGATCTGACCATTGCACATTAATATGGGGGCATAACTTCACCCTTATAATATATGTGCATATATATATATATATATATATATATATATATATATATATTTATATATACTGTATATATATATATATATATATATATATATATATAGATAGATAGATCAACAGACAGACAGAGATTAGATAGATGTAGAACTAAAGATAGAGGGAGATGTACAGTAGATACAGACATTTTCACCTATGGGGTCATGAAAAGACTGTTGAAAATTTGGGGTCAAAATATAAAAAAATGACAAAGTTATGACCATTCATTGCAATTTCACTATGCCCACTCATTACTTTTGAAACTTTAAATATTTTAATCCCAGATTTTCAACATAGCCTTCTTGTTTTTCCACCTCATGTATGTTACAGCCGTCATTTTTCAAATTCTGACCAAAATGTGTTTTCGCACCTGTGGCATGGAATGGCATTGTAGTTACTTGGAATTATGTTTTGGCAGGTATTTAAACATTTTCTGTAATGGGTACATGAGGTGGAATAATAAGGCTATGCTGACAATTTGGTCACTGTTGTACTATACCTTCAGGCCCTGTGCTTACAGAGCTACATATACAAATACATCTACAGAGGGATGGAAGCTCAGGATCTGAAGGACCCTGTTCTCCCACAGTAAAATAAGGATACTATTATACTATCTCAAAATGTAGGAAACTAAGTTGGAAAAAACTTAGTCAATGCTCCAGTTAGGGTCAAAGCGACAAAAGTTGGGAAATTAGGTGTTAGAGTTTTCCTAACACACCACCCTCCCAAACCAGGCACAAGAGTAGGTGTGGCATGTGTCTTGGGCTTCACAGGTACCTGGTCAATATAGCGCTACAATAACAGTGTGACAATAACTGCACTGTGTAAAGTGCGGAGAGATTTACAGTGAAAGGGGTACATTAGCGGCAAGGAATTACCACTACCACTGTCGCTGTTTTCTTTAACTTGGGAGGCATCAAGTTGCTGTGTTTGTGGTACCTGGCCAAGCTGCTCTCATGGTGGAGTGGCTAAGGCATCAGCATACAGCAGGGTTAGAGACCTGGGACCACAGTTCAGTTCCCCCAGGTCTCCTGGTATTGTCCCTTTTTTTTTAATGTGCGGAAACATTTTTTCCCCACCCCAAGTTTCTCTGCAGCCTGAAATCCCCCCCCCCAGAGTTGGTTATTTTCATTCTGGGGGGTCTGGGGGTGCTGGTGGCTGAGCTCCCTGCAAAACCAAAGGGGTCCCATTGTGTTCGATGGGGTTTGCACTGTTTTTGTAAGGCTGGTGTTTTTCCCGACCTTATTTCAGCACATGCTATTTTATCATTGGCATTTATTGCTGTGCTGTTTTTGTGTTCGGGTTTATGACTCCATGCTGGCTTCTCAAGTTGAATGCTCACCCCATTCTCATAAAGTCTATATATCTGATCTTAGTTACAGATGGAATGGGGTGAGCATTAGGTTTGAGTAGCCCAAGGCGCACCCCACACCTGCTCTCCTGCCTGGTTTGGGAGGGTGGGGTGTAGGGGAAACTGATGCCTCATTTCCCAACTTTTGACGCTTTGGCTCTAACTGGAGCATTAACAAAGTGTTTTGCAACTTATATGAACATATATATATATATATATATATATATATTTAGATATATTGAATAATGCATTCTGACTAGATAACAAGGTATGAGCCATTAGTTGTCATGTACCCCACATGGTTTCAGAATCATAAGACATTTGGATGCTGAAAAAATCCTACCCATTAAAAAATGAACTTAAGTTTTTTAGTCTTCTATGCAGGTATTGGAATTAAAATGTAAATATTTTTTGAATAATGCCTAAAAAGAACCACAGCACAATACCAACTATTTCATAATAGTTTAGTATTATAACCAGTGAAATAAGCACAAGTAAAAGGTGTTAAGATTCTATACACAAGCTTCTTATAGTAATACAGAAACATGATATTTAACCAGGAAAGGAATGGTTTCCAAAGCCATGATGGATTTGAAGGAGAATATTGATTGCACTTGTTTGAGAGAGACATCATTACAATGTATTTATGAAAATAAGAGACAGATGCTTGCATGAAAGCAAAAATATTGAAAGGTGTCCTATTAAGGTTTCTTAGGAGTCTCCCCTAGGTAAAATGGATTCAGTATGGCACAAAATCTGCCATTTGGTTTTACAGCTGAATTCATATAGATGACACATGCTAGGGAGTATTTAGAGAGGCATTTCAAGAAAGATATGCAGTCATAACTGATATTATACATACTAAGCAACTGTTTTATGAAAAAGGAATAAGAATGGCATATTATTGTTCACCTGGTGGGGCACAACAATGCAGAATCTTTTCTAGATTGGAGGTAGATGTGGAAACATCAAATATGACTACTGAGTTTAGGACTTGTGTACTCTATTAATAACGTTTAGTGTATCATTTTTTGTCAGCATATATTTTGCCTTTCTTGCCATTTCCCTTTATTGTGTGTTGATTTTCGACATCTGGATGATGCAATAACAATAATTATAGCAAGCATTTGTCAATTCTGAATGTTGACTTGCTGGCATTGGCATTGGTAGCACAGGAATTAGATGCATAATAGGAATGGCAGTGAAGTACTGAAGTAATGCCAACCCCACCCCCACTCTGCAGAGACTCGAAGGCACTAGGGGTGTGCCTTTGGGCCATCGGCCATAATGCTTATGCCATTCCACCTCACCCCACCCTGAAGACACCAAAAGGTGTCATGGTGTGCTTTGGGATTTTCGTCCTTTACACTAACCCCATTCCATAAGGAAATAAGCTGAAATGGGTGCAGTATAGGAGAATGGGGTGAACGTTAGGGCCAAAGACCCCAAAGCACACCTCAGTGCCTGTCAATGGCTACAGGGTATGGGGTGGGGGTGGAATGCCATGAGCATTATGGCTGAAGAACCCAAGTCACACCCCAACACCTGTCAGTCTCTACAGGATGGGGCATTACGGTTGGAAACCCTAATGCCCCAGGCATTTGTTGGTATTTTCACTCCAAATTTTCAAGATGGGCTTTCTCAGACCCTTTCTCATGAACAATGGCACAATCATTTCATTACTCAATCCAGAAAGGTGATTTCACACAGCAACTGCGCCATTCAGCACCATAGGTGCGGAAACACATTTTTGGCAGGATGTGAAAAATTGACAGTTGTACTGTTCATGAGGTGTGAAAAAAAGACAATGCTGAAAATCTGGAGTGAAAATATATATAAAATTTGTGAGGTTAAGCACGTGCATAGAAACTGTGCAATGCACACCTGTAACAGTCATTTTTTTGAATTTTCCTACAAAATTTTCAACAAGGGCATTTTGGGGCCTCTCCTCATGAACAGTGACACTGTGATTGTGTTAAGCTGTCTCAAAAGTTGATTTCCAACAGTGACCACACCATTCTGTGCCAAAGGTGTGAAAAAACATTTTGGGCAGGGTGTGAAAAATGACAGCTGTAATGTTCATAAGGAGGTGTGAAAAAATAGCAATGTTGAAAATCTGGACTGAAAATATAAAAAATTGGTGAAGTTATGAGCGTGTGTACATAATGCAAAATGCATGCCTGTAACATGGCCATTTCTTGGAATTTTTTCACCAGATTTTCAACATGGGCTTTTAAAACAATGAATAATGGTACTGGCAAAGTTAGGAGTGCATGCACATAATTCAATTCAATTTTATTTAAATGGCACCTTTAAAATACCAAGGTGCCTTACAACAATTAAAACAGCTTCATCATAAAATTACATATAATATAAATAGTGTACAATAGCAACAGACAGTCAACAATATTAAATGAATCCCAAAAAGCATAAATCCATAGGACAGTTTTGAGGGTCTGTTTAAATCCCTCCACCACTGGGCACTCATGTAACTGATGGGGTAGAGAATTCCAAAGGATGGGGGGGATGTGCATAAATGCACGAGCCCCAGAAGATTTTAAACAAACCCTTGGAATCTCTAGCAACCCCTCGTCAGTTGAGCAGAGCAATTGCCCAGGGTAGTAAGGAACCAGAAGCTCTTTCAGGTAGTCCAGACCCTGTCTGTACAGTGCCTTATAAGTCAGAAGTCTGACTTTGAAGGCAGTTCTCCACTGTACTGGCAGCCAGTGCAGTTCACGCAGCACTAGGGAAATATGGCAGGACTGAGAGGTTCCCATCAATAACCGGGCCACTGTGTTCTGCACCGGCTGCAGGCTGTGAATATCCAACTCCAGGAGTCCTAGGTAAAGGGCATTGCAATAATCCAGGCAAGAGGACACGAAGGCATGGACCAGCATAGGAAGGTCACCGGCTGGAACAAGGTGCTTAATTCTGGAGATATTCCTCAGATGATAAAAGGAAGATTTGGTGATGGCCGACATCTGTGAATGAAGTGTCAAACCCTTGTCAAAAATTACCCCCAGGTTTTGCACCCACTCAGATGTCGGGAGTGAAAGACCCCAAGAAAAAGTCCCAAGGGTGACCCCACCCCAACCTCGGCCCACCATCAGTCTTTGCTAAGTTCAACCTCAACCAGCTCAACTTTATCCACTACTAGATTTCTATGAGGCAGTTATTAAATACTGAGAGAACTCTATCCTGATCAGGTGCAAAAGAAAGATAGAGCTGGGTATCATCGGCATAGCAATGAAACCTCAGCCCATACCTTCTTACAATGTCTCTGAGGGGTAGCATGTACACTGCGAACAACATGGGGGACAACAACGATCCCTGAGGAACCACACATGACAACAAAACTGTGTCAGAGGAATAAATCCCTGACACCACCCTCTGAGTTTCCAGTGAGGAAAGATGAAAACCACCTAAGGACCGTACCTGACAGGCCACAGATGAACCTCAAATGATTGAGCAGGACCCCATGTCCACAGTGTCAAATACTGAAGAGAGATCAAGAAGGACCAGGATGGAACGGTTCTTCTGATCTCTAGCCATCATGAGATCATTGAGCACTTGAACCAGCATTGTCTCAGTACTATGCCTCTTTCAAAAACTGGACTGGAGAGGCTCATAGATATCATGGATGGTCAAATTGCCCTCCCAGTTGTACGGCAACTACTTTTTCAATTAACTTCCCCATAAAAGGGAGGTTCGAGATTGGTCTGTAGTTCTCATGGCAGTCTGGGTATAAATAAGCTTTCTTCAGGAGGTATGTCACCACCACCTCCTTCAGGGAGCTAAGAAACTTTCCTGTTTACGAGGAGCACCATACTATCCATGCTAGGACTGGGCCAAGAATGTCGCTACAACCCAAAATCAGGGTAGTTGGTCCCAGATCCAAACTACAGCTTGTACAGTGCATACCTTGGACAATCCACACCACATGATTTCCATTAGGTCTGGTCAGTTGAAGGTACTACAGGAAAACCGAGGGACAGTGACCAAACACTGGCCTAGAGCAACCCCAGAGTGTGCCGGAAAGAGTTCCGCCCTGATGACTGCCACCTGAACTGCAAAGAATCGAGCAAGCTACATGCACTCAACTTGCAAAAATGCACTTTGAACCTGTAGACAGGCTGGGTTTCACAGTCTGTCCACAGTTCAAAAAAAGCTGAGCTGATTGGTTCTGTGTGGCTACAATCTCCCTGGACAGGAACTCTTCCTTCTTACAGGTGATTGCGGATTGATAGGCTTGATAATGGTCCATCAATCTAAGGTGATCGGCATCAAGGGTGGATTTCCTCCAGCAATTCTCTAACCTTTGTCCTAGTCACCACATCTCCCTCAAAGATCCATCAAACCAAGTGGACTGAGGGTGAAGGGAGAGAGGACGAACTCAGACAGGAGCAATGACATCCAGTGCAGTGGTTATGGCCTTATTATAGGCCCACAACAAGGGCTTCTGGGTCATTGGTTGCCAATGGAAGGGCCAATAGGTCAAGCACTGCTGCCAGGCCTTCAGAGCTTACATCTCATAAAATTCAATACCTGATCATCTCTACAGCAGCAGGCCTACAAATGGGGGGGGGGAGGAGGAGAAACTGAAACACACGGTGTAATGGTCAGACCATCTGACTAGTTCCACCCCCACAAATCCGAGGCTTCGATCCCCAGGAGGAAAACCAAGTCAAGAGAATGACCGTGTTTATGAGTAGCAGTGGAAACAATCTATGTAAGGCCCAGAGATGACATTAACTGGAGGAAGTGCTGACCAAATTGTGAGAGTTTGTCATTAACCCAGGCATTAAAGTCACCCAGGACCATCAGCCTGGGGGACTCAAATGCTATGTCTATCAAAGTGCGCCACTTCCTGAAGGAACTGCTTCTCATCACTGGGTGGACAGTAGATGAGGGTGATCCTGCAACCTACACCTGCTACCACAGTACACTCAAATGACTGAGTCTCCTCAACTGGTACACTCATGAGGCCCAGTTCGGTCTTAAAACAGACCACGGCCCAACCCCTGTGATCCAATCTTGGGCAGTGAATCACCAAGTTCCCAGCCGGAGTTGCAGCCTCCAATACGGGACCAGAGTTCTCATCCAGCCAGGTCTCAGTGATGCATGCCAGGTCCACTGTACCAACAAGATCTGTCATAATTGCAGTCTTGTTATTAATGGACCTGGCATTACATAACACCCGCATGAGTTGGATGGGCATCCAGGGCTGTCCAGGCCTCGTGCCCACCAAAATTGGTGGTGCCCTTGGGTATGGAACCAGACATGGGGGCCACAATCTGGGTTCCATTTCACCCCAGGGCATCTCCTGGCTCTCACGATCACAATGTGGTGGCTCCGCTCATTCCCCCTCCACTGTTTGCACCTCCTGCCCCCCCTCCGACAAGCAATACCCAGTGCTGTACAGCACTGGTAGATGTTAAACTGCAATGGGGGGAGATAAAGGGGCGGAAGACATGAAGGGCAGAGGATGAATAGTTCTGACCGTGGGGGCGGGCCTCCAACACATTTTAATATCCACAATAAGACTGCACCACTCCACAGAATAAACCAAAGCAATTCACTAAATTATACTCATAAAATGAGATAAAAGAAAAAGAAATTAAACTAAAACAAGATTAAAACATAAAACTTCCTCAGCTCTCAAATAAGGAAGAAAAACTTTCAAGTAATGAATGAAAGGCTAAAGTCCATGTAAATCCAGTAACAGGGAGAAATCAAAGTTCTTCAACCCCCGATGGAAATCTCACCATCGGAGGAAACCAACAAATTCCCCCAGGGACTCACTTCCTAGGAGAATAAATGTTTAAAAACTCAATTACTTCTCCAGTCCCCAAAATACTCACTACCAGGGGACTTTGCTGATGACCAAACCCTTTACTATCTTGGGGCCCTCTCACAATTCCAAGACTAAAGGATAAGAGGGCACACTCACTGCCTTCTACAAAGTTTAAACATGAGATATGAAAAAGTCTGACCGTGTCTTGAAGGAAAGAGAATCGAAAATGCTCCACTTTAAGACATATTACTCTGAAGCAGGAGTAGGTCCCAATAAATCCAGCAAGGGGGCCAGACTGCAAGCCTATGGCCACTGCTGTGGATCTCCACCCAGGTCCACTTACTAGCAGGCCCCATGGAGAATTCCTAGAGGTACACCAGTCCAAGTTGTCAACTACTCGACAAAATAAGACTGGGACCCCCACTCAGCCATACACTGCAGTCAGCCTACTGAGATGATCTGAACACAAACTCCCTACTCCAAATCAAAGCTTATCCTGATATGCCTACTACTTCAGGAAACTTCAGGTGAGCTGCAAGCAGTCCAGGGATAGTCCATGGGCAATAATCCAAGATCTTCCCTGAACCAGTCCAAGTCTGCTTCACCACAGTAACTGGTCCCTCAGATTGCAGCTCCCAGAGGATCTCAGCAGCAGATACCGGCTCAGCTATGTCCGAAGCTGCCAGAACTGATAACAGTAAATCCTTGTCAGTAAATCAGCATCCAACAGTAAATTGTCCAATGCAGTCTGCAGGAGCAAAATGGCAGCAGACCCAGCAAGCCGGGTGCACAGGCAGTAATGGGCAAAAAAAAATAGCCCCAGAAGAAACAACAGCCCCAGTGCGTGCTCTGAGAGTCTAAAAAAATCACCCGATAATGTTCGTAGATCTGGCACACTCCACTGCCACCCTTATTCCAATGCCGACTCGGAGCTCGAAACAGTGGGAAAAACAAAACAGTCCAGATTAAACAAACAAACCAAAATGAAACAAAGATGAGTAGAACAAATCTGTGGAGTAGATAAAATCCAGAGAAGTACAAACAAAGAACAACATTGGGGATTTTAAAAACACTAGGCTGCAAAAGCAAAAACAGCTGACAACACGCCCAGCCCAATGGCCAGGATCTCCAGTGGTGCACAACGCACATCTGTAACATGGTTATTTTTTGGAATTTTCTCACCAAATTTCCAACATGAACTTTTTGAGACCCCACCCCATGAACAATGGTACTGTCATTTTGTTAATCCGTCCTGAAAGGTCATTCCATGCAGTGACAGCAAAATAACCTTTTGGAGCAGAGAAACGAAATGACAGTGACAAGTTCATGAGGTGGGGTCCCAAGAACCCCATGTTGAAAATTTGGGAATAAAATTCCTAAAAATGGCTTAGATATCGGCCTAAGTTGAAATCCCCCATTGACTCCCATTATAAAGAGTTTATTGGATTCTTCACTTTGCAGTTTGGCTTTGAAGAGTGCAAATGCATCCTTGTCCAGAGAAGATCACTGCTCCCAACCTCCAGCTGTGAGTATGGAGTGGAAGATGCAGGGAGAAAGATGCTCAGAGCAAGGGTTGGGATGAGGAAGTGGGATGAGGAACAAAACAATGGACCATTTTCTGTTTACAGGTAAAAAAATTGTAAACAACTTTGGGGGACCGTTTTTTTTATTTTACAGGGGGAAAAATGAAATGCATTTAGATACACTGGAGTCGGCTCCTAGTGTGCCACAATAGTATGGAGGAGGAGTGCATGCTGACACAGGGATTGGGCACCCCAATGTCAGCAAACAACAATCAGGTTTGGTCTGGGTTGGGTGCATCTGACACCGGGAGTGGGCATTCCAGTGTTGGAAACATTAAACCATGATTTCGGCACACTGGGGTGGGCTCCCAGTGTGCCACATTAATGAGGGGAGGGGGATACATGCAGACACAGGACTTGGGCACCCTGATGTCAGCTTTCTTGGGAGTGTATGGCAGGTGGCAGGAGCCACCATATTTATTGAAATGTTTCACCAGGAAAGGCACACTAAACAAACACCTTACTCCTGAATCAAAGCTCGGCACCAAGTGCTTGTCTGCAGGAGCTGACTGCTTGCTCTTGGAGCAAGGCCAAGGGACAGAGTGCTCAGCTGCCAACAAGATTGTTAGGGGGGGAGGTGCCACTGCAATGACAAAACTGTTTGTGACTACAACGGCACATTTCTTTCAAGTTTTTGGTTCTCTTTGAAGTTTCCTGTCATCACCAGCCATTAAAGTGTCCCCTGCATTGGCCACAACACTGACACACCTCTGAATTGTGCTACTACCTCAAGATGTTGTTTGCATGTGTGCGCAAGCCAACAAAAAAAGGGTCTCATAAATGCTCCATTCTGATTGGCTGTCAGCATTCCAACAGGTTTATATTAATCTGTGTTACACTGTCATGTACAGACTGATCACCATGACACATGAATTCTTCCTGCCAGCACTTCATTCTCTAGCACTGCTGAATGACTGGAATGTTGCATTCTGATTCTGAACCAGTATTCTTAAACAGTTGGTGGATGAACTATTTTATTAAAAATCTCCCTCTCAATGAGGAAAACATTCAAAAGATACACTTCTAACACTTTTTCTTAAATCAGTTTTTATAACAGCAATAAAGCACTCCCTGGCGTTAGATTAGTGTCAGTGGCTTAGTAGGTAGCACACTCGCCTCTGAGGCCAGGAGATCAGAGGGCTGTGGGTTTAGTTCCCACATCTGGCACTTGGGTTAATATCCCAGTACTGACACTGCAGTGCAGCATGAGAGGGGTACTGCACTTCTGAGGTGCCGTCTTTCAGATGAGATGTTAAACCGAGGTCCCATCTGCTTGGATTGGTAGTAGTTCAGGTGGATGTTAAAGATCCCATGGCACTTATCAAAAAGAGTAGGGGAATTTCCTCAGTGATCTGGCCAAATTTCTCTCATTCACTGAAAAAATACCACCTACAGTTTAATCTGGTTCAAGGTCAGTTGGCATTCATCTGTATCCCCCTTCCCCAGGTCGTGCCTGAAAATAGGCAGAATTGTCTAGTGCACTTACCCGGTCAACAAAAGCTAAAAAAAAAAATGATTAACAGTCAATCACCCCCTTTGAGCAATATGGTACTGGGCTGCACGTCATGCCTTATTACACCCCTATGGGGTGATTAACATACTGTTAGTCTAACCCCTGGCCATGTCTTATTACTTAATAAATACTAACATATACTGTAACTTCTACCTATTTCAACATTATGTCAATGTGTCTGACTTTCTGTTTTATGGTTGGGCTTGAGTCCATAATTTAATAATGCTGTTTCTGAAGAATGGAAAATATGTTTGAAAGATAATCAAGATTTTTTTAACAGTTGCTAGCAGACTCAGTGAGTTACAAATACCTTTTATTGGCCTGTCACAGACATTGGAAGCAGTAGTGACAGTGCATCACACAAGCATTTAAGGTCAGTTTTCTTTGTGAGCTATTGTTTTAATAATGGCAGTTTTGTGTAACCCCTTCAGGTCTGCAGGTAACAAAAAAGGTT
The DNA here is from genome assembly GCA_016271365.2 of Neoceratodus forsteri. NCBI lineage: Eukaryota > Metazoa > Chordata > Ceratodontiformes > Ceratodontidae > Neoceratodus > Neoceratodus forsteri. The sequence goes on from CM057453.1 coordinate 700,023,833, forward strand.
TGTTCTACTTAGCATTAGCCATTATTCAATGCCAGATAGTCTGAATAAGTGATATTATGATGCAGCTCCAGAAATAGCACAACTAGAATAATAGTACATAAACATCAACTGAGAAAATTCGATGGACTTCTTAATGATCCCTACACAGTATAAAGGCATGCTGGTGCCTGTATATTAGGGTTGGGTAAGTACTTCTATGTTAAATCCTGATTTTTGCACCGTAAAAACTTGGCCAATTCAACAGATGTACTTACAATTTGGCAGGCTCAAAGTTGATGCCAGGATCTCTGGATCCCCCAAATTTTGTGGCAATTGGTTCAGTGGGGGCAAACTTATAGAGGTGCGAAAGGGTAAAGTTGACAAACATTTTTCTTGATAACCTGTAACTAAAAAACTAGGAGAACTTTAAGCCTGACACTTGCAGGTTTGACAAAGGGTGCCCTAATGTGTGTGCCTTTGTGCTTTTTATATCTGTAGCTCACTTGTTTTTGAGAAATAAAGGAAAAAACACATGCATGATCAATTTTAAAAATAAACATTCTAACTAACTTTTATGATCGCATTTCTAAATGCGGTTGTTTCATGAAAATGTGTGCACATTTGAAAGGGCATGGCTATAGGAATCACCACGAGGTAATGCCTGATGTTGTAGACTGCAACCTTTTCATAGGTTCATAGTTAAATACGAGTTCTTTAAGACAATTTTGTCTTTTAATGAACTCACCACCTTTCATTTTCACAGGTGGAACAAGTATTTTTTATCACCCATATATTGATCTGGTCTGTTTTTAAATGTAGTAATATTATTGCTTTCTACAACATGTTTACATATTTAGGTAATGAATTCCAACTTGTTATGATCCTTTGAGTGAAAAAAATCAGATATCTTCTTGCTTACATTGATTTCTCCTTTTAATCTATAGTTATGAGATCAAGTTTTTTTTATTTTATTCATGTAATTTTTGTAATCCAATATTCTCCGTCAAACTGGGATCTTTTGTTGCCTTGAAGACCAGACAATGGTCTTCTCTTAACTGTCTGTACTCAGTAGTGTAGAACTATAGTTTTAGTCTTTCATTATATTTATGATGTTGTAAACCTTTTACTTTTTTTGTTATTTTTTCTTTGTATACTTTCTAATTTTTTACTTCTAACAGTGGTTGCTGCAGAAAACTGGGAGCAGCATTCCAAGTGTGGGCAAACCAAACTGCTGTACAGTGGAAGAATTATTTTTGGCTCTCTGCTTTTTATGTTGGAGAGAAAACAGCCTAGTAATTTTTGGCATTTCTTTACAATAACTTTTATATGTATATCTGATGAGAGTTTATCGGTGATCATTATTCCCAGGTCTCTTTCTTTGGAAGTATTTTCTATCACTTGGTTATCAAGTTTGTAAGTGAAATTAGGGTCTTGGATCCAAAGTGCATCATTTTACACTTGGTTTTATTAAACATCATTCTGTTGTTTCTTTTTGCCCATATTGATAATTTATCTAGGTTATCCTGGAGTTTACATCCATCACTTTGAGTTTGTACCAGACCCCCTAATTTGCAATTGTCTGCATACTTAGCCATGCATTTTTACATGCTTGGAGTGTAGCTACTAGTATATGGAATAGGATAGACCCCAATACTGAGCCCTACGGCACTCCACTTGTTACATATCCCCAATCTGACTGATATCCCTTAATTGCTACTTTTTGCTTCCTGTTTTCCAGCCTTGATGTAATCCAATTTATAATTGTTTGTAGCTTAATTTTGTAAAGCTGTTCGATTACTGTTTTGTGTGATACTTTGTTGAATGCTTTGGCAAAGTCCAAAGATATTACAGCCACTGGTATCCCTTTTTCCAAGGTTGCCTCACAGGTTCAAAATAAGATATTAAATTGGTGAGGCATGATCTGCCTGTAATGAATCCATGCTGTGTTTTTATCTATTATTTGTTCTTTGTTCATTTGGTCTATAATATGATGTTGAATGATTCTTTCCAGTATATTTCTTATAACTGAAGTTAAACGTATAGGCCTGTAGTTTTTTGTTTATGATCTTGAACTGGCTTTATGTATTGGAGTTATAAAATCTTGTCTCCATTAAGGTAGTGTTTCACCATTTTTTAGAGACAGATTAAATAAATAGGTTAGTGGTTCCACTAGTTCATTTTCTAGCTCCTGCAGAAATTTAGGTGTAATACCATCAGGTCCTGCTGAACTGCTGTATTTTCGGCTGTTAATAACTTTGCAGATTTCATTCTCAGTAATTGGAATGTAATCATTTGATGTTGTTATAATAGGCTTAACTATTTTTTCCTTCTGTTCATAGACACTTAGAAAGTATTTGTTTAATTCTGTGGCTATGTCTGCTTCACCTGTAAGAATTTTGTTTTGAGTTATGATTGGACCTACCCCATTTTGATTTCTTCTACGTGCTCCTACATAATTATAGAATTGCTTTTTTTTGCCTTAAACTTTGTAAATCAAGATTGTTTCCAAGTTTCTTTTAGAAATTCTGATCTGCTTTTTAAGTTGTTTGTCACAGTGTTTTAGCTTAGAACCTGTGCTATTTAATGATTTTTTTTAAAACTTAGAGTATAGTTTCTTTTTTCTCCTGATTAATTTCATGATGTTCTTATTCCACCTGGAGGACATCTCCAATCGTTTTTATATTTACAGATTACAGATACCCAATTGTCCATGCAATAGTTTAATTTATTTTGTGTATTCTCCCAGACAATTACCAAGTCCTGGTCCATAAGTTCTTTTTTCCAGTTAAACGTTGAAAAGAATTATTTTATTTTTTTATAGTTTGCTTTATAATAATTCTTTATTATGGTTTTGCCTTTTGCTATTTTACAACATGCTGTATATGACATTTCTATAATTTGGTGGTCACTATCACCTAATGGTGGTAGTAATTTTGAGTCCCTGTATTTCTTCATTCACATTTGCTAATTTTAAGTCAAGAATGTTTGTCCCTCGGGTTGGTTTAGTCACTAACCGATCTAGGTTGTGTTGTATGGTGAAATCAATAAATCGGTTTTCTATGGGATTACTGCTGTCCATTGTATCCCAGTTTATATTCTGGCAATTAAAATCACCAATTCATACAGTGTCGTCTGTTAAGTTTAGTTTTTCAAGAATGGTTAGAAATGGATTGTTTTTGTCACTGTTTTGGCCTGGTGGGCGATATCCTAAACCTAATGTATTTTATTCGGAAGTCTGATTTGTGCCGATATGATCTCATTGCTATCATTAGAATTATGAATTTCATAGGCTTTTAGATTTTCATTTATATATAATGTGACTTCCCCACCTCTTCTATCCTTCCTGTTTTTAGATATTTTGGTGAAGCCTAGTACTGTATATCAGTATTCCAATCTGTGTTGTTGAACCATGTTTCTGTAACCCCACATATGTTTAGCTTATTAGTATTTAGTATATAAGTAAGCTCGTCAATCTTGTTTCACAGACTTGTTTCACAGGCATTTTGTAGTATTATCTTTAAGTCTGTGGCTTCCTTTTTATTCAATTTTAATAGTTTTGTCTTAGTTTTTTTTTTTATTATGTTGGGTGTTAATGTTATCATGGACTCCTAGTTCAAGAGAGGTTCCTGAAATATTCCTCTCCCCCAGTTGCTAGTTTAAACTGTTATTGATACATTCTACTATTTGTTTACCAAGTAGTCTGCTCCCTTTTCTGCTGAAGTGCAGGCAGTCCCAACAATACAGTTGATTTTTATCAATAAAATTTTCCCTATGTGTAATGCATTTTATATTTTGCTCTAAACAAACTCCTTAACCAGTTATTAATTTGTTGAATGTTGGCATGTTGAATATAGTTGGCCTTGGGTGTAGGGAGTATTTCTGACAACACTACTTCACATCCAAGATCAACAAGTTTATTAGTTAACGCTACATAATCCTGTTTGAATTTCATGACAGAGTCATGAAACACATTATTAGCCCCAGCACATACAATAATCAAGGTATTATCTCCAGATGTTTTAATAATGTTGTTTCCATGTCTGTGATGTCTGAAATCCTTGATATAGAAAAATATTCATTTAGCAGGGGACGGCCTACCCTTCAGTGTGTAGCCCCACCTCAGCTGAACAGATGCTGCATGAAAATTACTGTGAGGTGATAATTTGCCACATTCCACTAAAGGGGGAATTGTATTATTTAACAATTGAACACTGGGGTGCCTAATCCCTGGTGCCAACTCAGTCTGCATAAAAGATAAAGGGACCACTTTTAAAAACTGTTAGATTGATGCAAGTGGCTTGTGTCAAAAGAGTTTGATACAAGGGGAGACATGCATCACAACTTGTGACAAACAATTTTTTGGGCCAGCCCATCAGTGCAGCAGTTGAATTTCCACATGTGACACCAGCAACTAGGGTTCAAGAATGGACTTGAGATGCTGGAGGGCTGGCTGAGAAGAGAAGGCTAGAGTATCCAGAGATTGCTTACCTTCTCTTGGGGAAGGGGGATCGAAAACCCTGTGTTTGCTGACTTTTAGTGGGGGCTGGGGGTATTGCAATGCACTGAGGTCCCACTGACTAAGGGGGGCATGGGGAATACTTGCTTACCTATTGTCACTGTGGCACACCATGCCTCCATGGAGCAAAATGGAAAAATGCTCCATGGCCAACCAGATGATGGTCTCCGGTTCCCGTTGCCACCGAGCCTCCAATGTGGCCCAGATCCACCTCAGCAGCACCCAGGCTAATTAGCATGTGCTGGCTGGCACCTACCAGTGCCTATCTCCCTCGGAGGAGGGGAACCCACCCAGTGAAGGGTTACACCCAGGTTTCCCGGGGCTGCAAATATGAGATGGTGGTAGCTGTCATTGGGGCAGGGGCACTAACAGGGACCTAGGTGGCCCAAAGGAGTGGCTGACCTGTAGCAAGGAAAGGCAGAAAGAAATCTATTTTACAATGCAGCCTGTGTCAGATCAAGACACTGCTGTGCCAAAGCCGTCTTACACCAGGGCTGCATCAAATAACCCAGAGCACCATGTTGCAAGGGGGCTTGTGCCATGTCAGAGCTGCAACATCCCCTTTTTGGGGGATTTTACAATCCCCACCATGGACGCAGCAAGGGGCACCACTTAGACCAGCCAGGAGGTCATCTATGTGGGATGACGTATTACAGGGGCCAGTTGTTGCATACTAGGGCACAGGAGGTGTCAGTGGGGTATCAAGGGACAGCTGTGCTTCAGCTTCAGTGATGCTGCACCTGGCAGGGAGCATGTCCAGTGTGCAGAAATATGTACAATAAACATAATTTCCCTGGTGGTCTAGTGGACCCTCAGTCCCTGATCTCACCCAAGCATACTGATGTAACCTCCCTGGTGATCTATCACCCCCCATTCCTCGGTCTCCCCCAAGTAAAATTATATAATTTGCCTGATAGTCTGGCAGACCCCAAATCTCCAGCAGTAATATTGTGATAACTGTCCCTGGTGGTCTAGTGGTCCCCCACCCCATCAGGTAGTGTCCCACCACCCTGCTCCCCTGTCCTGAATTGGAGCCAGTGACCAGCTACAGACCTACTGTCACCCCCACAGATGGCCAGTGACTGAGCTCTCAAAGAATGTGTACCGTATACACTACACTCTCATTGATTTACAGCTGCTGCCATTCAGTGAGCATGGACTGTCAACAGTATGCTCTCATTGAAAGCTCAGTCAGTGGTCAGCTGTAGTGATGAAAGAAGGGCTGTGCTGTTCACTGTCTCTAATTTGGGAAGGGGAAGAGGGGTGGTGGGACATTACCAGACAGGGTAGGGCCAGGGGGGCCACTGGACAACCAGGGCAGTCATCACATTGTTATTAGGAGAGATCAGAGATCAAGGGTCCACTTGACTATCAGGGAAGTTGTATCATTTTACTTGGGAGAGATCAGGCATCAGGGGAGTTGCTAAACCACCAGGGAAGGTAAGTCAGTGTACCGAGGGGAGATTGGGATTGAGGGAGCAGTAGACCACCAGGAAAGTTGTGTTTATTGTACATATTGATGCACACTAGACATGCACCCTGATGGGTGCAATACAACTGTAGCTGATGCACAGCTGCCCCCCCACACCCCCACTGCCACCTCCCATGCCACATATGCCTCTGGCACCCTCCTGGCAGGCTGTTTCTCCCCCATTTTCCTGGCACCTCTAGTGTTGTGCCAGGTTGGGGCAGCTGGATCCCTGTGGCAATGTCTGCAGATGCACCAACTGTTTGGTGCAGCTAGAGACTTGCAGCAAACCTGAGGAGTTTGGTGCTGGTACCCTGCTTTTTATAAAATCGGATGCAGGATCTCTGGTGTACCACAGGTTTACTGCAACCATTGGAGTGATGCAACTTGCCCCACTCTCTGGGCTTTTTTAAAATTGAGCCCAAATTGTAAAGCCAGTAAAGAACCACCGCCTGTCCACTATTGGTTCACCCCTCACCTGCTTATGATGTATTGTCACATGACACCAAGGTGCCTAATCCATGGTGCCAGTCCCATTTTGAAAAAAAAAATGTTTATCTGACACCAGTTAAGAGTGTCAAGTCCTGTATTATTTCCTGCCCACCCACCACAGAGGATCACATGACACTGGGTTGATCAATCCCCGGTGCTGGCTCTGACTCCCACCAACAGTGTGTGGCATCGGCATGCCTGTCCCTAGTGCCACTAAACATTAAACAGACACTGGGGTGCCAAATCCCCAGTTCCAGTACTTGTAATATAAAATCGGTGCAATAACATCTTGTTTTTTCTTCCTTCAATAAAAAACAAAGTCCATCAAAGTCTTTTGTGCCATTGCCATTCCCTTCTCTACACCTTACCATCTCACTCTGCACCCACCGCCCCCTCCCTGCACTCATTATATACTTATCAGGAGCCAATGATGTAAATCCTCTCTGGACTGAAGAGACACCCCCCTCCTTCAATGCTGAACTGAGGAAACAAGCTAAGTCCACTTAATGTATTGCAATGAGTTTTGAACTTTTACTCATGACTTGGTCATTTTTTAAAATTTTTGCTCAAATGTTCAACATAGCCTTTTTTGGGTCCCATCTCATGAGCAAAGTAAGTGAAATTTTTCAAATCTGGCCTGCAAGGAGATTTTGGAGTCATTCCACAAACTCATCTTTTTGGGAGGATTTGAAAATGTTCACTAAACAGATTCATGAGGTGGGGTCATAAGAAGATTATGCTGAAGATGTGTGATTAAAATATTAAGAAACAACAAAGATATAAGGGTACATTGAAATTTGTCTTCGCTCAGTCATAACTTTCATAATTTTCAGTATTTTGACCCCACATTTTCAACATAGCCATATTTTCACCCCAACTTACGAACATCTCGGGGGTTATTTTTCAAATCCTGGCCAAAATGTGTTTTTGCACTTATGGTGCACAATTACATTGACTATGTCGAAAATTTGGGGTCAAAATGATAAAAAAAAAGAAGAAATGCTGTGTGTGGCACTGACTTTTCCCAGCACTTGTGTGTTGTGTTCCTTTGCTGCTGATTTAAGGTTGGGGACAAGTCTAGGGATGCAACTAGGCAGCACGAGAATAGGGGATGGCACTGTCATGTGCCACTGCTCCTGTCCTGGAAAGGGATTGCACAGTGTTGTTCCACACATACGACACCTTGTGATGGGTCAGGGAGTCTTCTCTAACAGTGGGTTCATGTGCTTGAAGTATCTTCACTATGATGTTTATTCCATTTTTTCCAGGTCCTAAAGGGACCTGCATGAATGAGGATATAATTCCACCATCACAAAGAAGGGGAATTCTTTGCAAAAAAAATACATCAGTGCAAACATTAGGGTTGAAAAATGCAAAGCACGTAAAATAGGGAAATGAAGAAACATTTGGGTTTGGGGTCTTTGGAGTATTGGGGATTCAGTGGTAGTGTGTTCATTGGAGTTGTCAGCCCTAATGCTCACTCACTCTCCAGAGCACACAAGGTCAGACACAAGGTCAGAATGATCTCTTTTCTTCATGTTGGGACGTGCATGAAGAAAACTATGACTGATTCTGTCTGCAACATGTGGGGAGCCATGCTTTGAACTGAACCTTATGTTTCAGGCAGGAAGCTACTAGTAGCAGGGGAAGGTGGTGGCCATTATGACTGACAACCCAAAGGAGCACCCACCACTGTTTTGCCAAGACTCTGAAGACCCAAAACCCTACAGTTTTTTCATTTCCCTATATAGAGCTTGTTCCGTTCTTCAACCCTAATGTCCGAATTAACAAAGTTTGTTTGCAGTGTATATATATTTTTTTAATTAGACTTCATCTTCCATGGACAAGTCACCATGCTTTTTCTATAATGCCTTGCATGTTAAGGTTGGAAAATACATGGTTATATTTGGAACAGGAAAGATACATAAGATAATTAAATATTAAGCACAGACTGTCAGTTTTTCTGATATGATCATGGGTCTTCCAGTGGCAGGCAAACTATCAGCTTAGAAGAAGAAATTACTTTATGTAATGTTGACAATGACTTATAAGGGCATTATGGTTCAATGACTTTTAAATGTTTCACCTTAATTTGAAGTCTGGAAGAATAAAATAAGGTAACATTAGGAGAATGGACTAAATGACTGTCAGTGTGAATTTGAGACTGAACTCTTTCTAGGACATATGGAACTCTCAGGACACATACCTGTAAACAATAACTTGAGACAATCATTTCAGACTTATAAAACAGCTTCTATGTATTTAAAGCACATCTCAGTTGCATGAAAGTAAATAACTATAGACTATGGAGCACTGTAGAGATGGTATGGGTCCTTTCTGACTCTCCAAGAACTGTTAAATAATTTGTATGGAATCCTCCACCCATGTTAATGTACTGTGAAAAACTTGTTATAATATGAACATATGAAGAAACCAAGCTATACCTCTTAGGTCTAGTCTGCTCATATTTCAGGGTCCTCAGCTTAAGCTACTAACCCTGCTCCCCCTCTCCAATCTGCCCCTCTCCTCTGTCCACCCTTCCTTGACTGTTACTTTCTCCTTAACTCTATCCCAGCCTCTGTTGAAGCTGCTCACCATTTTCAAGGAAACTGCCTCTTTCAGAATCACATTCTAACCTGCCATCACCCTCTCCATGGAGAAGTGCCTCATAGCCTCTGTTAAATTTACCTCCTTCCATCTTGAGATTGTGCTTCCTCATGTTTTGATTTCCACTAAGCTTGAAAAGACCCTCTTTATCCAGTCTATTTATTCCTGTCAAATAGTGTACTCGAAGGTCTCAATCATATCCTGTCTCCTTAAGTACTGTAATTATTCACTGAATTGATATGTTCACAGGAGCATTGTTGGGCTACATTGTATTCTCACTGTCAACTTTATTGGATGATTGATTATGACTCATCAGGTCAATGTATGCTATGTGATGCCTTCTACCTCTTGAATAAAGCTGAGTTAAAAAAAAATATGATCCTTGCAGTTTACTGTATGTACTTAAGAAAGTCCAGCTGATATGAAACATCAATTTTTCAGAAGGATGCTGCTTCTGTCCCTCCATAGAACTGATCAAATTGAAGTTACATGACAAATGACATGTATTCATTTATTAATTTGGAAATTGGAAACCAAGAAAGCTACAGTAAGCCAATGATCATTCCCTGGTGCGACCCAATGATAGCGGGAACAAGTGGAGTACAAAAATACAAAGCAAACATGTTATAACCAATAGCAAACATGATTACCAGTGCTACAGAGCCACAAGAAACCATTGCACTAACATTATCCAACACGCAAAAGCCAACTTCCATAAGGAACAGCTTAGCAATTCCTTGCGCGACGGTAAGAGGTTCTGGGAGAATATCAAAAACCTCCTTGGGAAGGATGGTAAGAGGCACTCTCATCTGCTCAACATCAATGGCTCCCTCATAAATGACCCACTTCTTATAGTGGACTTATTCAACACGGCCTTCATTGACTTGACTTCAATATTACCCCCCATTACCTGCTCCCTGCTGCTGATCAACCCAACTGCAAACCACTCAACACACATCCAGACTTCTACTTCAAGAGGGTGACAGTAAAGGAGGCTCTAAAACATGTGAAAAAAAAGTGCTAGGCAAGACCAGAATGAGCAGTGATGGGGTGGACATGAAACTTCTATCCCTCACTCTTGATGTTCTCATCGTGCCAATAACAAAGCTATTTAATAAGTCACTGGCTCTTGCCAAATTCCTGGAGACCTGGAAGCAGGCCCTTGTGACACCTATGCATAACAATTGAGACAAGACATGTATAGCCAATTATAGACCAATCTCAATCCTCTCCCCATCCCCCTATCCAAGGCATTGGAAAAGATAGTGGCAGCACAACTCATTGACTACCTCACCAAATACCAACTATTATGCTCTAACCAGCACAGCTTCAGACAGAACCATAGTACCAGCACTGGCCTATTAGAGTATATGGACTATGCGCACAAGGCACTGGATGAAGGCAAAAGGTGGGGTCAGTGTTCATTGACTTCACCAAAGCCTTCAACACTATTAACCATTCCCTTCTCCTGGCACAGCTGCAGAACCTGCATGTGGCAGCCAATACTGCATGCTGGTTCCAGGACAACCTGACTCATAGAAGCCAACATGTCAAACTTGGGATAACAGTGTCTAACTCCACAGATGTATCATTAGGGGTCCCCCAAGGGTCAATACAGGGGCCCCTACTTTTCAGCTTTTTTTTAAACAATATTCCTAAAGCATGTGCTACTAAACTTATCCTATACTCCAACGATACAGTACTTCTGAACAGCAATACATCCCGTGGTGCCCTCCAATCTGATCTACAGAACTCTTTCAACAAACTAGAGGACTGGTTCTGCAGGCATAAAGTTTTATTAAATTATTAAAAGACCAATGCTGTGCTTATATCCAGTCCACAGCACAAAAAGAGGCCCCCCTCCCTTGTCACCTCCAACACAGTCAGTGAACCATTGGAACAAGTGCTCTCATTCATGTATCTGGGGGTCACCCTAGATGACACCCTTACCTTCACCCAACACATCAACTCAGTGGTTAAGGTGGTAAATACCAAGTTGGATGTCCTCTATAGACAAAGGAAATATCTCACCACTGAGGCCCTCCACCCCTCAGTCTCCAGCTTCATCCTATCAGAAATTGATTGTGGCCTGGTGGTTTATGGAGCGGTAACATACAGCACTAAAGAGGGTTCATATTACTCACAATAAAGCCTGCAGATTTGCCCTATTTGCTGATCATCATATGCACACTTGCTCTCTGTATGAGCAGACTAATTGTCTGCTTCTAAAGAACAGGATCAAGTTCCAAACCTGCTTCCTGGGTATGAAGGTGTTATTGGGCAAACCCACCCCCATGTATCCAACATCCTCTAGGCAATTGCTACCCTCTATGATAGCAGAGGTAAGATGAGGGGGTCCCTATCAACACCTTTCTGTCGAACTGCACTTGTACAACACAACTTCATTTATAGGGCCCCCCAATGCCTTAATGAAATCCCTGTGCCCATTCAAACCTCTAAATGCCTATCACACTTCAAAACTGGACTAAGGCAACACCTTAAATCAATTACAGAGTGTGACTGCCTCTGAAGGCTGGTCCCTCACCCTCCTTAGCTTCCAGAGTTGCTCATATGGCAGTCCTGCTGCATTCCACTACTCTGTACAGCTAGCGTCTGCTCTCAGTAGTAGCCAATCTTTCCCTCCTTTGGTATTCTCCCCCTCCATTAACCTACACCTTGCCCCCTGAACTGACACTAGGCATCCACTCTGTTTCCCCCACCCCTGGTCCCTCCTGCTCCCCACCCCTTCTGACCTTCCTAGGGCCAACCCCACCCCTTGTGGTTTTTCAGCATGCCACCCCTGCTGTTCCGTTGAGTACCTCCCTTCATCATAACTCCATCCCCACACTACTTCCCTTCCCATGTCCATATGACCATTTAGTGAAGCCCTTTTCCCCTCTGGTGCCACCTTCCCCTTTCCCGGCACCCCCAGCCACTATTTTGCTCTCCTATTTTTGACAAAGTCCCAACACGAGGCTGCTTACCCTTCCTAAGTCTCCTGTAAACTCAAAAGGGGATCCTCTCCTTCTTCCCCCCTGTAGTTCACCACTGCTTTTCTATATCCTTTACTGATGCTGTACTAATTCCATGGTACTAGTGATATCACTGTAATATTGTAACTGATGTATGTTCTATACCTGCTTGATGTAATATGTCTAGTGTCTGTCAACCTGATGAGGAACCTTTATAAAAGACCTTGTGCTCAAAGGTCTTCTCCAAATCCTTAAATAAATAAATAAATAAAAATAAATATAAGGTGCAAGTAAATACCAAAAATCAATACAATAAGGTACATTATTGAAAACCATTTCAAACTGCTGTTTTGTTCTAGAGAACAGTATCTGGTAAGAACAATAAATCTAAGCTGAGCATCAGGTGCAGACCACAAATACTCCAGTCCTACAAGACAAAAAGCTAGGAGAATAAAACAAACAAACTCTGGCCAGAGCTAATAGGCCTGCAGCCCAGGGAATATGGGGTAAAAATATTGAAAATGACCAAAGTTACGAGCGTTTGTTAGCAAAATGCAATATAGGCTCTTAACTTTGTTTTTTTTTTTCATATTTTGACAACACATTTTCAACATAGCCTTCTTAAGACCTCACTACATGAACAAGGGCAGAAACAATTTTAAACTCCTGCCCAAAAGGTGATTTTTGCAGGGACCACGAAAACACCTTTCGGGATCTGGAAAAAAAAAAAACATTTTGGCCAGGATTTAAGAAATTACAGCTGCCAGATTCATGAGGTTCTGTAAATATATGGCTATGTTGTACATTTGGGGTAAAAATATTGAAAATTACCAAAGTTATGAGCCTCCATTCACAAAATTCAATGCAGACTCATAAATTTGCTGTTTTTTAATATTTTTACACCAAATTTTCAGCATAGCCTTTTTGTGATCCCACCTAATGAACAAAGGAAAAACAATTTTCAACTTCTGCCTGAAAGGTGATATCACACAGGGATTGCAAAATCACCTCTTGGGATGCAAAAACAAACAAAAAAAAGCATTTTGGCCAGGATTTGAAAAATGACAGCTATCACATCCATGAGGTGCTGTACTCATATGGCTATGTTGCAAATTTGGGGTAACAACATGGAAAATTACCAAAGTTATGAGCCTTTGTTCACAAAATTCAATGTAGGCTCATAACTTTGTATTTTAATATTTTTACACATTTTCAACATAGCCTTCTTGTGACCCCCACCTCATGAACAAGGGCAGAGAAAATATTCAGCTCCTGCCCAAAAGGTGATTTCACACAGGGATTGCATTTTGATAATGGGGTATTTTACAGTTTTACATAGAGAATAAAGGATGGGGAATGGGGTGCTATGCGAATTTAATGCACAACCTAGTTGTGGGATGCTACATAAACCCCAAGGGTAAAGCCTGAGGGGGCTTATCAGTGCATCCCACAATGAGGGTGTACATTAAATTTTCATAGCACCCCCTTCCCCATCCTTTTGTTTTTTATAATACCCTGGCGCAATTTTTTCAGGCAGGATCAACCAGATATTTAAAAAAAAAACTATGCTGAAAACTCATGCTCTGGTGGTTCCCTGGTAAGTGAGAGATGGAGCCACCATGTTTTTTAAACTGTTATGCCCCCCCACAAGCAAAATAAGAGCCAATGAGGAAGTGACATACTTTGACATGGCTCATTAATGCTGTAATAACCAGCTGGTTGTTACATGAAATATCAACTGGTCCAGTCCATAGGAAAAAATGCTGACCAGTTATTATATTATATTTATGCACTCTAGGTGTTTGTGCAATACAGCTTGTTGAACTAATGTGCTTAGTTAGGTGATAATGTCTTAATTGTAACTGTACTGTTGGAAGAAAGTCAGCATAAAGGCATAAAATCCAAATTTTATTTAGAGAGAGCATAGCACTGATCCACAGCACTTTGCTTCATCAACATGAGGCTTCATCGGGGGTGTGGCTTAAACAGCAAGAACAGTCTTAGTTAAACGGTATGATCTTAACAGTGAAATTACAACTAAAACATTCTTATGTAATTGAGCAGATCAGTTCAAAAGCCTGTGTTGCACAAACACCCACAGTGCATACATATAATGTAAAAATATGAAATACCTCACTATCAAGTCACATAACAAAACATGCAAACCTGTGCAAATAAACAGCAGCTAATACATGCCAGGACCAAACTGATTAAAGATTATAAGTTAAAATTAGTACATGCTTAATACCCCATTAAATCTACTGCATACAGTAGGTCAGATATTAAAAAGCAAAAGGGGGAGTAGAGAAAAATGCAAATGTGAGACAGTCATCACTAGAAATGTTTCCCCATGTAAAGCTCTCACATTAGAAATTAGGCATGTAGATATGTATAAGTAAAAAGGTGACAGACATTTTTTAAAACAAGTTTGGGTTGAGAAATGTCTGATTAAACATGCAATACAAAACAAGTCACATTAAACTGTTCCTCCAATGAACTGCTGTAGCATTTCTGACTGAGTTGCATAAACGTTGCTGAATCCAGCACAAAGCCTCGCATAAACTATTTCCTAAGAGTTAAAATGTAGCTTTGCACCTCACTGTGACTGGACTGCAGATGCATTCCAACTGAGTTGTAAACACATTCTACAAACATTGCTATTCAGCTGGTTAAGCATTGAGAAATAATGCAATATGAGTTGGCAATACATTACCAACTCAAAAAAACAAGCTAAACCAATTCATTGATGGAACAGTTTAATATGACTTGTACTGTACTGTGTAGCTGATTTTCATTTTGCTGGCATCAGTTAGAAAAGGAATGCAAATAGGAACCCAGTTAATTCATTCAAAAATAAACAGAACAATTACTAATTAAATAAGCCATACTATATAGCAAATTTCTGTTATTTCACTGTCAACAGTTCTAGAAAAAATGCAAAATGGAGCCCAATTCATTCTTTCAGAAAAGTGCAAAATGTCTAAAATGCTAGTTTTACTATTTATATAAAGACACCACCAGTATGTAATACAAATGTATTTTAACTCTGGTGTGACCCAATCCATTGGAAAAATAATTCCATCATACAGGAAATTCAAAAAGGATGCATAATTACAATTACAATAATTGGACTGCAATGCAAAAATAGGGGGTGTAAGAAAGAGAAAAAAGAGGAAAAAGTACTCAGCTTCTATTTGCATTTCTTTTTTAACTGATAGATATTTTTATTTATACATATCTACATGCCTAATGTCTAATGTGAGTGCTTTACATAGCAAATGCATTTTTAGTGCAAACCTGTGCAAGAAACAGCAGCTAATACATGTTGGGACAAAACTGATTAAAGATTCTAAGTTAATTTTAATGAGTGCTTAATATTCCTCTAAAGGTATAGTTCCCATATTAAAAATGAAAAGGGGTTGGGGGAGAAAAGTAGTGAAAAATGCAAATGTGAGCCACTCACCACTAGACATGTGTTTGCTATGTAAAGCCGTCACATCAGAAATTAGGCATGTAGATATGTATAAGTAAAAAGGTAAATATGAGACATTTTTAAAAAAGGGGAAGTAGAGAAACGTCTGATTAAACATGCAATACGGTGTAGTATATTTTTATTTTGCTGGCATCAGTTAAAAAAGTAGTGAAAACAGTAGTCCAGTCCTCTCACTCAAAAGAACAATGACTAATTAAATTAACGATACTATGTAGCAAACTTTTGTTATTTCACTGTCAGCAGTTCTAGAAAAAATGCAAACTAGAGCCCAATTCATTCATTCAGAAAATTACAAAATGCCGAAAGTGCTAGCTTTACTATGTAGATTGCAGCATTATCGAATAATGAGTTGTAAATGACTGGGCTTTCTTTAATGTAGTATTTCCACTTGCTTTTGGCAGAGGGGTACTGCAATTGTAAACCCTGCTTGAAGCAAGCTGAGCCATGGAGGGACTTCTTTTGGATGCTCTTTTGTTCAGAATGGAGTGCAACATGGTGAGCCTGGATTATTTGCAAAGCACACTCTGAGCTGGCCTAAGCCAAGGACAGGTCACTTTTTATTTTGAAATCTCTTATTGTAGTGGGCCTCAGTCCAGGAAGGGCTGTAAATTCATAACTTGATGACACAGAGCAGGGCTCAT
>CM057453.1:702910000-702912500 GCA_016271365.2 Neoceratodus forsteri
TGCGGATTGTGGTGCCTTTTCCAGTCTCCAAGGTGACCCACAGTGCCTCCTCTCCTCCCTGTTTACTCTTTTGTTCAGTTGCTTTATCCCTTCCTTTACATAGAGAGCTACTCCTCCCCTCTTCTCCCCTGCCTGTCTCTCCTATAGGTTATGTACCCTGGTATGTTAACATCCCAGTCATGGTTCTCTGTGTACCATGTTTCTGTGACTGCTACGATATCCAGGCATCCCTCTTCCATTAAGGCCACCAGCTCAGGGAGCTTGTTGCCCAGACTACGGGCATTGGTACTCATCACCCTCCATTTCCTGATGGCCTTACCCCCTTTTGCCCCATCCCTGTCCTTCTTGCCTTTGTCACTTTCTCCATTTACCCCTGCCCTTCTCCCTATCGACACCTCCATGTTGGTGTTTGCCACACTTACTACCGTGATTGTTTGGGGGCTAGGATTTTCCTGCTCCTTTCCAGTGCCTCCTCCTTGGCTAGTTTAAAAGCTTGCAATGAAGCATTTAAACCTATCACCTAGGATCCTGGTTCCACTGCGGACAGATGCAGCCCATCATGCCAGTATAGGCTTGCATCACTCCAGGTGGACCCCAGTCCCCAATGAAGCCAAATCCCTGAGCTCCACACCAGTTTTTCAACCACTGCTTGAATCCCATGGTACGGAACACCCTAGCCTCTCCTATGCCATAGATGGGTAGCACCTCTGAGAAGGTTACTGTGAGAGCTACTTGACTAAGGCCCCTCCCCAATTCCACAAACTCTTCCTGCACTTCTCTAATCCCTTTCTAGCCAGGTCATTTGTCCCTAGGTGGACAATGACATCCAGCTCCCTCCTCCCGTGCAGCTGCTCTGGCAATCCTGAGGATTCACTCCTGTTCCTCCAAGCCATGGCACCAGGCAGGCACCTTACCTCCCTCTCCCTTCCTTGCCCAGTTCTACCTTCCTAACAATGGAGTCCCCCACCAGGAGTTGTTTCCTTCCCTGCAGGGTCCCCTGCCACTCTCCTGTGGGTCTCCTTTGTGGAGATTCCCAGAATCCTCCTTGGTCTCCACTGTAGGTGCCTCCATAGAGGAACCACACTTTGCCAGAATGGCATAGGAATTGTGGAGAGGTACAACTGGAGGGATGTGCCTCATAGGGATCCTATGGGAAAAACTGTCAACTTTGGAGTGCCGTAACTTTGCCGCCGTGTAATATTTTTTCAATACATCACTGAAAAGCACATCTGTGAGATGTCTTCTGCTTTCCCTTCAAATTTCAGCCCAAAACTCCCAACCGTTCTTTTGCAGTGCAGTGCCAAAGAATTGCTGTCATTTTCCCACAGACAAGAAAATTACTGTCACAATTTGCGAAAGCTTTCGCAAAAATTTGTGACACTTTCGTGAGTGTGACACTACTTTGTGAAAGTACTTTTTCCAGAAATCTGAAAAACATATTTCTGGGGTGTTTTACCCCAAAATAAAGACATGGCTAGCATCCTCAGGGCCCGACTAGGTGAATACAAAAAGAATTAGGTTGCTAGAGGGTCTCAATTTTAAATGCAAAGCATTTTTCTGATCACTAACTGAAAACAAGATGGCAGATTTGCAACAGTAACAGGGCCATTTGCGATAGTAAAAAGTGCATTTGCGACACTGTCGAACTTTTGTTAACTTTTCCCATTGACTTATAATGGGAAATTGTTTTTGAATAACTTTTGAACTGTTTAATATTTTTTCACAAATCTTCAAAAGGCACATTGGGGACCCTGGCCACATTTCTGAAGATTTAGGCGGTCGCACAAACGTCGACCTGTCATGCATGACCATAGAATTCCAGAAAAGCGTGAAATGCATCGCGCAAATCACGCTTAATAACTCCAGCCGTGTATCCGACTGGTACAAACTTGGCAGATCTAAGGCGTGTGATTCTTGATCGTGTATTCCAAATTTCAGGACAAATCAGTCAAACAGTTTCAAAGTTATTAAGGTGCAAAGTTTTTGGGTTTAACATAGAAATGGCTTCAACCTTTAATTCATGGTAGCACTACTGCAGCATATATAATATATATATATACTCGGTCAAAAGTTTTAGAACACCCCATTTTTCCAGTTTTTATTGAAATTTACACAGGTTAATGTCTCAATGTACTCTGAAATTAAAGCATAGAACAAATAAACAATTGGAGATAAAAAAAGAAATCATAGAATCATTTTGTTTAACAAAATGTAATCAAAATTTTTGACTCATCAAAGTAGCCACTTTTTGCAGATATACTGTAACCGCCAAACACACTTGTGGCATTCTTCCTACAATGGACATCAAATATTGTTCGGGAAGTTCTTCCCAACACTGTTGCAGAAGTTCCCACAAATATGTTGCACTTGTAGGTTGCTTTGCTTTCACCCTTCTGTCCAGTTCATCCCAAACCAGCTCAATGGGGTTTAAGTCTGGAGAATGTGCTGGCCATTCCATGATTTGAAGCCTACTGTCTTGTTCTTTTCCTCGAAGGTAGTT